>JARQOC010004425.1:0-10064 GCA_033576535.1 Allobates femoralis
CCAAGGGCAGCCAAAAATTGGGAGGTTCAACAATGACAGCGCGCCGGGAGTTATAAAGGCTCGGTCACGCTGTGCAGGGCGGCCAATCACTGCTATGCCACAACTAACAGGGCTGTGGCATTGCAGTGGTCTGCCAGCCAATCCCTGCACGTGGGCTGGCTCTCAAAAGAGCGCCAACATGCAGAGATGACGACCACGAGCACAGCATGAGTATCGCGAGATTACTCGGTGCTCGCCGAGTAGCCCGAGTACAGTGATACTCGTGCGAGTACCGAGTAGTGGCGAGCATGCTCGCTCATCACTAGTAAATACGAATGTCATAATTTGAGGATGATTTCCAGGGGAGGGTGGGGGGAGGGTTAATAAGAACTACTATACATAACTGTAATTGGATGTATGTCATTGTCTTTAAAGGCTATGATCAGTTTCCGTATATTTCTGTTAGACATGTATATTCGGACTTTTTTGAATTTCTGGAAATGTGTTCATATGTTGAAAATCTAATAAAAAAGGTTCAAAAAAAAAAAAAACCAGCAGTGGGTGATTAAATACAGAAGTGGAGCACTTGTTTCTATTAGACTTTTCCTCTGATTGTTCCACTCCTGGATTTGGCTACAAAAACTGCAACAACACTAGAGTAAAAATACGCAGCAAATACGCAGCGTGTGAATGCACCCTAACACAAAATTCTACTCTATGGGTGATAAGGCTGGAAAGCTGCTAATCAGAAGAGTTACAGTGAACCTGTCACCCCCCCAGGTATCTAAAGATAAGGGATGACTGACACCACAGAGGCGGGAGAGAGATGCTTGAAAAGCCCGCCTCCCTGTCTTGGGTCAGGTTTGGAACAGATATTATAAAAGTCTTTATTGCAGTGAATCAAGGGACCATAAATACTATAGCCACCTTCTCAGAATGCAGCCTTAGTGCTGCAGAAGGTGGCTATTTTATCTTTAGATGCCTGGGGGGGTGACAGGTTCACTTTAAGGGCCCGTTACACGCTTCAATGTCTTAGCGATCCGACCAAGGATCCGACTTGACCTAGATCGCTTGAACGTTGTTCAATGATCACTAGTGAGATGTCACACGTACAGATATCTTTAACGACGCAGCAACGATTCTACGACAAGCGAACGATATTAGCGGTCATTTGGATGCCTAGGTTCCTCAGTTCTGAGTAGGCGAAGTCGTAAACAAAATCGTTATCAAGCTGTCACACACACCGATGCTGCAGGTTGGATGGACGATAAACGAACTGATTTAAGATCCTTATCATAAACCTCTGATCAACGATCAGCCGACTTATCGTAGGTCGTATGTACGTGTCACATGCAACGACGTCGTAACAACCTCGTTGCACCGCCCAAAAAGCCGTGACGTACCAACGATATCGTTAATGATATTGTAGCATGTAACGGGACCCTTTAGAAAGACAGAGGTTAAAAGGTAGCTCACTAACATATGTAAACCAGACGGATCTAAAATTTATCACCCTACTTAAATTATGGCAGAATTTAGACGGTGCTACTATTGCCTATATGATTTAAAAGAAGATCTAGTCATGGTTCAGCCGACCGGATTAGCCATACAAAATTTCCTTATAAAAATTGAACTACCCATGGGCACGTCATCACAACTAATTGAACTTAACTTCCCCTTTACGGCCCTGGAATTTGAACAACCATTAGCGCGACTAAAGCGGGTTCAGCCCCGGCCCTGACGGGTTTTCTTATGGTTACTATCATTGCTTTTCAAAAACCTTAGCCCCTTACGTAATAAGAACTTTTAACTATTGGAAAAAACAGCGACTGAACGCAAGGAGAATCTGGAAGCTGTTATCTCAGCTATCCATAAACTGGGAAAAGCTCCAGATACCCCGAGTAATTTCCGGCCCATCTCCCTAATAAGTTGCAATCTTAAATTTTTTTCTAAATTGATTGCATCAAGGCTAATGAAGATTCTTCTGGTTCTAATATCCCCAGATCAGGTCGGGTTTGTCCCCGGAAGGCAAGCGAAGGACGGCACCAAAAGAGTGGTAAACCTCTTGGAGTTAATGGAAAATAGTGGGATCCCTGGTGTACGCTTGTCACCAAAAATGCATTTAACAGAGCACAATGGGGTTATATGGAGCAGGTACTGGAGAAATTTGGCTTCGCAGGAGACATTAAGACAGCAATTCTGTCATTATACTCCAACGCTAATGCTAATAAATGTCTCAGGCATGTACTCTGACCTTTTTCCAATTACGAACAGTGACCGTCAGGGTTGCCCATTGTCACTAGGGATGGGCGAGTATACTCGCTACTATTCGGCACTCGCCGAATAGTAGCGGTATTCGTGTACTCGCTACTCTCCGAGTAAATTAGGATTACTCGGGAGTAGCAAGTACCGAATACTTTTGCAGTGTATCAGTAGATACACTGCAAAAGTCCTGTAAAAGAGAGAAAAAGTTGTTAAAAAAAAAAAAAAACGGATACTCACCTTAACCGACGGCTGTACCGGGACCGGCCGATGCACGTCTATTCGTGGAAAAGGACCTTTCCCTCTCTCAGCCAATCAGATGGCTGGGAGAGATCTGGCCAATCAGATGCCGCCACGTCACAATGACGTAATCGCTAGCAGCCACCTGATTGGCCAGATGGAAAGGTCCTCTCAGGTACACCGAGGACCTTTCCATCTGGCCAATCAGGTGGCCGCTAGCGATTACGTCATTGTGACGTGGCGGCATCTGATTGGCCAGATCTCTCCCAGCCATCTGATTGGCTGAGAGAGGGAAAGGTCCTTTTCCATGAATAGACGTGCATCGGCCGGTCCCGGTACAGCCGTCGGTTAAGGTGAGTATCCGATGTTTTTATTTTTTAACCACTTTTTCTCTCTTTTACAGGACATTTGCAGTGTATCTATTTATACACTGCAAAAGTATTCGGAATCGCTATACTCGCAACGAGTAGCGAGTACCGCTACCTACTCGTTGCGGGTATAGCGATTCCGAATAGTAAGGTATTCGCCCATCCCTACTTGTCACCCATTATTTTTGCCCTTATGATAGAACCTCTTGCCAAAGCTCTTAGACTTAATCAGGGGATAAGAGGGATTGAAGTGGGAGATCAGAGACATGTGATCGGGCTGTATGTAGATGGTATGATCATCTCCTGCACTGATATTGAGTCTTCTGTATCAGCAACTCTGACTACATTATCTGAATTCTCGTTGATCTCGTATGACAAGTTGAACACTACAAAATCAATAGCCTTCCCAATCAATGTCCCGGTTGCGGATAGGCCTGCCTTGATTAAAAAATTGACGTTTATTTGGGAAACATCTCATTTCACTTATCTGGGTATCAAAATCTCCAAGATGTCCACCATGATAAATTAAATTGTGAATCCCTTATACGTGAAATCTGTCAAGATTTCGATAGACAAATTCTCCTCCCTCTATCGTGGATTGCTAGGACTCAAGTTGTAAAAATGACTATTACCTAAAATAACATACCACATTCGCTGCCTACCTATAAAAATTCCTTTAATGTGGATAACTGTCTACAATCTACCCTTGGGAAATTTATATGGAAACACGGGAGGCCTAGAGCTGCTATGAAAACTTTGTATTTCCAGTATTCTCCGGAGTTCCATGGATACTCAACAAAAAGTTACTTTTAAAGCTCTTGGAATTTGATTTCAAGAACTCTACTTCAATAGAAGACATCCAGGAACATGCCTAGAAGGTTTTGGGGACAAAGATTTAAGCCAAAGAACATTTAAACCAAAGAAGAAATTCCAGCTTCTTATTGATCTAGCTAAGGAGAGGCAGAATGCTGACTCCTGCACCTCTGACTACAAGACTGTGCCTTCATCTAGACACAGCTTTGAACTTCAATCAACAAACATCCCTCACCACATCTGATTTGAAACAACTTAAAGACCAGCATTTAAAATGTTAAAAAAAATGCCTATCTTTAAAAGCAGCAACCTTAAAGGGAAACTGTTTGGCCAAAAATCCATACGTAATGCTATCATTTTCTAATTCCTTTCTCTAAGCTCTCTCTATTCATGTATTTCCATTATTTACTTCCCCCCCTATCCTCTGTAAACTTCAAAATAAAAGATTAATTCCCTCTGTCAGGCTGGGTCACAGTTGACATGCGTTTTTTAGTGCCTTTTAAAAACTCATGCGTTTTTACATGCGTTTTTTCATGTCAGCATGAGTTTTTTAAGGTGTGTGATGGCTCCCTGCGTTTTTGGCTGCGTTTTTAAATCTGCACCAAAAAATAGTGCATGTACTATTTTTTGGTGCGTTTTGAAAAACGCATGCGTTTTTATAACATGGGCCCCTATGGAAAACGCATGCAAAAACGCATGTACAATTAGTACCTTTTAGTGCCCTTCAAAAACGCATGCGTTTTCCATAGGAGCCCATGTTAAAAAAACGCATGCGTTTTCTAAAACGCTTGCATTTTTTTAACATGGGCTCCTATGGAAAACGCATGCGTTTTTGAAGGGCACTAATTGTACATGCGTTTTTGCATGCGTTTCCCATAAGGCCCCTTATTAAAAAACGCATGCGTTTTTGGAAATGCACCAAAAACGCATGGTACAGTCACACATGCGTTTTTGCTATTAGGGCATGCGTTTTTTAACATGGGGGCCTATGGGTGCGTTTTTACATGCGTTTTTGAAAACGCAGGTCTCCAAAAACGCTTGTAAAAATTGCTACTGTGACCCAGCCTCACTCAGTGATTTCTCTGCTGCTCAATCCCACTCAATGATTGAATATTCATGCTTCATGACACTGTCCTGCCTCCTCTCTGATCTGTCTGTTGTGTGACTCATTCACAGCAGACAGAGAAGAGAGGGGGGAGGAGGGGGGTTTAGCTGGAGTTCCTCATGCCACTGTGTGTATGAGGCATGTGTGTAGTGTGTGCAGTCTGAGATATTTCTATGTGATTATATGAACATTTGATCATTTGCTCATCAGATACACACATTACATGACTACAGGAAAACCAAAGTTTATGTATACACATAGAAATCTTACAGACAGCAGCAAAAACACCTCCCCCCTCCCAGCCCAGAGCACAGAGGAGAGGGAGTGAACACAAGCCTGGATGGGGGTAGATATTTAAATAACACTTATACAGCAACTGGACAATTCGGTTGGAAATATAATGGACAGGACTAATGCACCAGCTCCTTGCAGGGTATGAAGATGCCGATAACATGGAAACTAGAAAGTGCACAATAATGGTTTTACATGTCTGTCCAGGCCTTATTCAAGGGTAATATTAGTATCATACTGAAAAATGACCTCACGGTGTCCCTTTAAATCTCATAAAGATATAAAGAGAAGTGCTGTATCCTTTCAATCAACAAAGCCACAGCATACAAATTAATTCAAAGCTGTTGCTCATAATGGATTCAATGGAGACTTTCAAAAGGACAGAATCACGGCAAAAACTAATATGACAGCAGCTTTAAGCAAAAATTTATGAAAGGGATCCTGTCACCTACAAAATGCCTCCTAAGCTATCAAAACATGTCCCTACAGCATCCTATCACTAATCTCACACTCCTTTTGTCTCCTAAAAGCATCCTGTGAAAGTGGATAAAAACGTTTTAATACTTACTCATTAGTGATTATAATTAGCAGGGGCTATATTCTTTAGTCACCAGGGGGTGTTGTTTTGCAGCTCCAGGATCCACCCCTCTGTCTGTGCTGCTGTGATGTGGAGCTGAAGGCAGGACTAATGATTTGCATTCTGTGAGTGATAGAGAGGGGAAAGGGCAAAGCCTGCACAAGCAAAGCACACAGACAGAGAGAGGGTGGATCCTGGAGCCTGCAAAACAACACGCCCTGGTGACTAAAGAATATAGCCCTGCTAATTATAATCACTAATGAGTAAGTATTAAAACGTTGTTATGCACTTTCACAGGATGCTTTTAGGAGACAAAAGGAGTGTGAGATTAGTGATAGGATGCTGCAGGGACATGTTTTCGTAGCTTAGGAGGCGTTCTGGAGGTGACAGGATCCCTTTAAAAGCTCCAGACTACCATGGAATGGTTTGTGACAGCTGTCACTGTCAGAATACAGATACTACATTAATGCTGGCTTTGACAATCCCAGTTATGTTTCTGATGAATTTAGCACAGAGCCGATGTCTCCTCCTGTCTCCTTAACTCCTGAGGACTGGGAAGAAGAGATCCATGGCTCCTTACAGGGCCCAGATTCCGACCACAGAGATGAAGATGTGGCAATTCCACAGGAGAAAGGGACAGTAATTTACCAATGTCAGAAGCAGAGGACAGAGGGGGGTTCAGGCACAGCCATGATTAAAACACAGAAGACTGATAAATCTAATATATACTTACCTTAAATTGTCTGTCATCCACTTCTGCCTGGATGTCCTGGAATCCCACAATGCACTGCGCCGCCCTGGAAGCTGCACCATATTAGCACACCTAAGTGATGAGTGTGGTAATATGGCACAGACTGGTGGCTCAGCGACATCAGAAGCCAACACTGCACACACCGCCCACAGACTCCCGCAACTGTCGCCACCAAGCTGCCACTTCCTCCTCCCCCCCTTTGCCACATACGACTCACCCCTCCAGCCTGCACTTCACTCAGCATCCTTCAGATCACACTATCCCACTCAGCTGGCACAAACCCCCCTCAGCCTGCACTCACTCTGCACTCACTTACCCCCCAAAGCCCCACTCATTCACTCCCCTCAGCCCGCACTCACTCATCCCCCTCAGCCCACACTCACTCAGCCTGCACTCTCTCACCCCCTTCAGCCTGCACTCACCCTCTCCTAGCCTGCACTCACTCACCCCCTCAGCATGCACTCAGTCACCCCACCTTTGCTCACACTTACTCCCCCTCATCCCCCACTCACTCATCCCCCACTCACCCACCTCATCCCTCAGCCCACACTCCACCCCCTCAGCCCACACTCACCCCCCTCAGCCCCCCACCACCCCCTTCAGCCACACTCTTACTCCCCCTCTAGCCACATTCACCCCTCTCAGCTCACTCACCCCCTAGCCCACACTCTACCCCCATTAGCCCACACTCACTCCCCATCAGCCCACACTCACCTGCACTCACTTACCCCCTCACCTGCACTCATCACCCCTCAGCCTACCTCACTCAGCCTGCACTCTCTCACCCTCCTCAGCTGCACTTTCACCCCCCTCAGCCCACACTCACCCCCTCAGTCTGCACTCACCTCCCCTCAGCCCACACTCACTCACCCCCTTAATCCCACACTCACCCCCTTCAGCCTGCACTCACCCCCTCAGCCCATACTCACTCTGGACCACTATCCCTCACCCCCCACTCACCCCCCTCAGCCCACACTCACCACCCCTCAGCCCATGCTCACTCAGCCTGCACTCTCTCACCCTCCTCAGCCTGCACTCAGCTGCATTACTCACAATCACCTCGGACCGCACTCACTTACCCCCCGAAGCTGGCACTCGCTCACCCTGCACTCACCCCCCTAAGCCCACACTCAGCCCCCTCAGCCCGCACTCACCTCATTCAGCCTGCACTCACTCACCCTTAAAATGGGCTCTGGAAAAGCGCAGAGGAAAATGCAGTAAAAAAACGCAGTGTGTCGAAAGGAGCTGCGTATTTCAGTAAAAACGCGCCTAAAAAAGCGCAGCTGCGTAAAAAGCAGAAAAAATACGGGATGTGTGAGCGCAGCCAAAGGCTGCGTTCACACGCTGCTTATTTGTCGCATTTTTTTTACGCGCATAAAAAAAAATCGCGAGAGAACAACTTCAACTGCGCTTTTTTACGTGCGTTTCTTCCAGTGCTTATAATAAAGCCTATGAAAGAAACGCGCGTAAAAAACTGTAAAGAATTGACATGTTCATTCTTTTTACGCGTTTTTTTTGCGCCAAAAACGCTGCGTAAAATTGCGTGATGTCTGAATGGCACATTCACTTTGCTGGGAAATGCAGACGCACATGCGTTTTGGGGCAAATATTCATTTAATAGGAGATTTATATCCCCATTACATTACAAGGGGGCTGAAAGTACTGATAATAACACCAGTAGGGAGAAACTGTTTATTGGTCATTCATCTTATTGTCATACCTTTACTTCTAAACTAAACTCTCTTTTTCCAACAATAAAAAGCTATAATAGCTTAGAGGATACATCACACAAATCAGGGGCGGACCGTCACCCCCGGGGGCCCTGGTGCAGGAGAGGACCGGGGGGGCGGGGCTACTGGCCGTCGGCGCGGCCGGGGGGAGGGGTGCCGTTGGCCGTCGGCGCGGCCCGGGAAGGGGGGGGGGTGGGTGCTGCTAGGAGCCGCTGGGAGCCGCAGGCGCGATGCTCTCCTACCTGGGAGCCGCGCCGGATGTATGCTAGGGGCCGGAGGGGCAGAGGAGAGGAGCGGCGGGATCAGGCAGGGGAAGCAGGAAGCTCTCTGCTTCCCTTGCCTGACCCTCCTCTCCTTTGAGGCGGCTTGCGGGGGTCGGCTGGGGGCCCCCCTCCAGGCTTGAAGGGGCCCCCAGCCGGTCGGGGCCCTGGTGCAGCTGCACCAGCTGCACCAGTGTAGTTTCCGCCCCTGACACAAATATAATGGTAACCTACTTAGTAACTTCCCTGCTTCTGATGCCCCAGCCTCAGAACTCTTTCTGAATAGAATTCATGGATCCTTTACAAAGTAGAAATATTTTCAGAATATTGATTCAGACAAAAACTTCTTTATTTCAAACCTTGATAACGGCTCTAGTAAACTCTCTTCAAGCACTAGCCTTCATGACATTAAGAAAATAGACCTTGAAGTCAACCCGATTACCATCACGTTTGTATCAGAATCATTTGTCAAAAACATAATGAATGATCTGTTATCATCAATACATGAAGCATTCGCTCCTCAAGTTTCAAAACTATCATCAGAAATAAGTAACTAATAGTAGAGCCAATAAAACTGATAACACGATCAGGGACATTCAACAGAAAAACGAAGGATTAAAGAGGACCTGTACCCCCCTGGTGCTGTGCTAACTGAATGCAGCTCTGAATGCAGCATGTCAGCTGCATTCAGGGAAAGGGGTTCCCCATGTCTCTAGCCCCCCTGTAAGTTGTGAAAAAGACTTTATAAAGGTTATGGATAAGGAGTCCAGCGATGACTCATTACTGAGTAAGTCCCTCTGGACTCATCGCTGGACTCCTTATCCATAAACTTTATAAAGTCTTTTTTACAACTTACAGGGGGGCTAGAGACATGGCCGACCCCTTTCCCTCTGAATGCAGCTGACACGCTGCATTCACTACTGCATTCAGTTAGCACAGCACCAGGGGCGTGACAGGTAATCTTTACCAAAATCCGTACATTTGTTGAGTAGGGAAATCTCATCTTTTAAAATGCAAATGGCAAATTCTGAAGACTACTCTAGATGAAATAATTTGAAAATAAGGAGAGTCACAGAGTCAGTAATTCCATTAGACCTAAAATACTTTATCACAACAAAGACAAAACTATTGATCCCAGATTTTTCAGATTTTGAAATTGTGACTGAAACCCATAGGATTATAAAACCATCATACCATCCTAAAGAAACTCCAAGAGACATAATAGTCACTTTTTCATATAAGAAACAAACTGTTGGCATTAACAAAAAAATCCAAGAAACTTCCTGGCCGCATATGATTGTATCTCTTTATTTAACCCCTTCCCGACCTTTGACGTTGTACGACGTCATGAAAGTTGGTGCCTTCCCAACCCATGAAGTTGCACAACGTCATGGCGGGTACCGCGGCACCATTGCCGCAGTAACCGCCATCGGGCCCCGGTGTTCAGTGATCCTTATCACTGAACACTGGGCTTGAGGTCAAGAGGGGGATGGATTTCCCACCCCGCCCCCAGGATCACGGTGATTGGCTGTTTGAACAGTCAATCACTGTGATCCACTGCCACCTATGTAAGGGCTGTGGAGGGCTCTGATGGGAGTGATCCTCTCATCAGATCGATTCTTCAGAGCTGGAGGGAGGGCGCCCCCTCCAGCTCAAATGGAAGCAATCTGATGTAAGGATCATCCCCA
>JARQOC010004426.1:0-10056 GCA_033576535.1 Allobates femoralis
GGGGGGGGGGGGGGGGGGGGGGGGGTTGAATTGGAAGAAAAAAAGAAAAGAAAGGTGGAAATGAAGAAGAGATAAGATTTGATAAAGGAATAAGAAAGAATAAGAATTGGGGAAATGGAATAAAATAAAAAAGGTAGAAAGGGGAAGAAAAAAAGAGAATAAATGGGTTTATAATGTGGATAAATAATAAGAAGAATTGGGGGAGAAGTGAATAAGATAAAGATAATAATTTGGGGAAATGGTAAAGAAGATATAATAATGGTTATAAGGAAGAATAATGAATAATGTGAAGGGATAAGAGAAATAAATAATGGTAGAAATTTGGGATAAGAAATAAGAAGAAGATAATGGAAAAGAAGTAATATATAAGAATGGATAAGGGAAAAGAATAAGAAGGAGAAAAATGGGGAAATGGGAAGAAAGAAGAGAAATAAATATGTTTATAAATGGTGAAAGAAAAAAGATAAAAATGGTTAAATGGGAAGAAAAATAAATAGAAATGTTTAGAATGGAAGAAATAAAAGAAAGTTAAATGGTTAAAAGATGAGAATAAAGGGGAAAAGGAAAAGAGAAAAATGGTTAGAATGGAAAAGAGAATAGAGGAATAATGGTAAAATGGGAATAAGAGAGAAGAAAATGGTAAATTGAATAAAGAAGATAGAAAAAATGGGGAAAAATGGGAAAAATAAGAGATAAGAATGGTTAAATTGAATTTAAAGGGGAAAAAAATAAAAGAAAATTGGTTTAAAATTTAAAAAAGAAAAAATTTGAAAAATGGGGAATAAAAAAAAAAGGTTTAAAAGGGGAAAAAAAAAAAAAATGGTAGAATGGGGAAAAAAAGAAAAAAAAGGGTAATAAAGGGGAAAAAAAAAAAAAAAATGGTTAAATGGAAAAAAAGAAGAAAAAATGGGAAAAATGGAAAAAAAGAAGAGAAAAGGGGGGAAAAAAGGGAAAAAAAAAAAAAAATTTTAAATGGAAAAAGAAAGAAAAAATGGGGGAAAGGGAAAAAAAAGAAAAAAAGGTTAAATGGAAAAAAATAATAAAAGATTGGTTTAAAAAGAAAAAAAGTTAATAAGATAAAAAGAAAGGTTTAGAATGGGGGAAAAAAGAAAAAAAATGGGGAAATGGGGGAAAAAAAAAAAAAATGGGTAGAATGGAAAAAAAAAAAAAAAATGGGGTTATAATTTAAAAGAAAAGAAAAAATATAAAATTGTTTAAAATGAAAAAAAAAAAAAAAGGGTTTAAAGGAAAAAAAAAAAAAAAAATTGGGAAAATGGAAAAAAAAATAAAAATTGGGGAAAAAGGGGAAAAAAAAAAAAAAAAAAATGGGGAAAATTTTAAAAAAAAAAAAGAAAAAAAAGAAAATGGGGAAAAATGGGGAAAAAAAAAAAAGAAAAGGGGGAAATGGGAAAAAGAAAGAAAAGAATGGGTGAGAATGGGAAAAAAAAAAGAAAAAAAATAAATGAAGGAAAAAAAAATAAAATGGTTTAAATGGGGGAAAAAAAAAAAAATTTTAAATGGGAAAAAAAAAAGAATAGGTTAATAAAGAAAAAAAGGAAAAATTGTTAAATGGGGAAAGAAAAAAAAAGAAATTTTTTTAAAAGGAAAAAAAGAAAAAAAATTTAGATGGAAAGAAAAAGAGAAAAATGGTTTTTAAAAGGGGAAAAAAAAAAGAAAATGGTTTAAAATGGAAAAAAAAAGAAAAAAATGGTTTAAATGGGAAAAAAAAAAAAAAAAATGGGTAAGGGAAAAAGAAAAAAGGAAAAAAAGTGGAAGGGGAAAAAAAAATAAAATGGTTTAAATTGGAAAAAAAAAAAAAAAATGGGGGGGAAAAGGGGAAAAAAATAAAAAAAAGTTAAATTGGAAAAAAAGAAGATGAGAATGGGGAAAAAAGGAAAAGAAAAAATGTAAATGGGGGAAAAAAAAAAAAAATGGGAGAATGGGAAAAAGAAAGAAAAAATTTTTAGAATGGAAAAAAAAAAAAAATGGTAAAAGGGAAGAAAAAAGAGAAAAATTGTGAAAAGGAAAAAGATAAAAAAAATGGTTTAATGGGGAAAAAGAGAAAAAAAATTGGGGGGAAAAAGGAAAAAAAGAGAAAAAGAATGTTAAAAGGAAAAGAAAAAAAAATTTTAAAAGGAAAAAAAAAAAAAAATTGGGGTTAAAATGGGGGGGAAAAAAAAAAAAAAAATTTTAAAATGGGGGGGAAATAAAAAAAATGTTATAATGGGGAAAAAGAAAGAAAAAAATGTTTTAAAGGGAATAAAAAAAGAATAAAAAGGGGGAGATGGGAAAAAAGAGGAAAAAGAAATGGGGAGAATGGGGGAAAAAAAAAAGAAAAAATGGGTGAAAAGTAAAAAAAAGAAAGAATTGGGTGGAAAAGGGAAGAAAGAAGAAAAAATTTTAAAGGGAAAAAAAAGAAGAAAAAAATGTTTTAAGAAGGAAAAAAATTTAAAAAAAATGGGTGAAATGTGTAAAAAAAGAAAAAGGTTTTTGGGAAAAAAAAGGAAAAAAAAGGGAAAAAGATGAAAGAAAAAATTGTTAAAATGGAAAAAAAAAAATAATGGGTTTAAAGAAAAGGAAATAAAAGAAGGGAAAGGGGAAAAAAAAGAAATAATGGTTTTAAAAAGGGGGGAAAAAGAGAGAAGAATTTGTTTTTAAATGGGAAAAAAAAGAAAAATGGGTTTTAAATTTAAGAAGAAAAAATGTTTTAAAAGGGGAAGAAAAAAAAAAGGTGGAAAAGAAGGTGAAAAAAGGTAATAAAAAAAAGAAAATGGGGGAGAATGGGAAAAAAAAAAAGAAAAGAAAAGGAAAAAAAAAATAATTGGGTGAAAGAAGAGAAAAAGTTTTTAAAAGGGGAAAAAAAAATAAAAAGGTTTTAAATGGAAAAATAAAAATAGAAAATTTGGTGAAAGGGAAGAAAAAAAATATAAAATTGTTTAATGTAAATAATATAAAAAGAATTGTTATAAGGAAATAATTAATATATAATAATGTTTATAATGTGTAAATAATAGAGAATAATTGTATATAAAGTGAATAAGATAATATATTATAATTGTTTTAAGTGAATTAGAAAATATAAAATTGTTATAAGGTTTTAAAAAAAAAAGAAATAATGGGGTTAAATGTGAAATATAATATAATAATATTGTTTATAAAGTGAAATAAAAAATAAATAAATGGGTTTTTTAAAAGTGGGAAAAAATAATAAAAATTGGTTTTAAAAGGGAATAAAAAAATTAATAAAATGGGAAAATTGTAAAAAAGAAAATATAGAAAATTTTATATAAAGGAATAAAATAAATATAATAATTGTTATAAGTAATAACCCAATTTTAAAAATGGGTTAAAAATGGGAAAAATAAGAATAAGAATTTGGTTTTAAGGGTAATAAAGAATATATAAATTGGGTTATAAAGTGTAAAATATAGAATAATTTAATAATGTGAATAAAAAATAGAATAATTTTTTAAAGGGAAAAGAAAAATATATAAAATTTTTAAATGTAAAAAAATAAGAATAATGTTTAGGATGGGAAGAATAATATAAATATTTGGGTAAAGGGGAAAAAGAATATAAATAAAGTTTAGAATGTAAATAATTAATAATAATAATAAAGGTTTATTAAAGGAAATAAGAAAGATATAATAATTTTTTAAAAGGAAAAAGATAATATATAATAAAGATTTTTAAAGGTAATAAGAAATTTATAAAGGGGTTTTAAGTTAAAATTAATATAAATAATTAAAATTGAAATAATATAATATCTTATGGGATCTCCATTTTCCTCCGCTCCTCTCTCCCCCATGTATCTCCAGTTCCCTCCGCTCCTCCTCTCCTCCATTATCTCCAAATGCCTCCTCCCTTCCTCCATGTACCCGTGTCCCCCTCCTTCTCCTCCATGTATCTCCATGTCCTCCGCTCCTCCTCCTCCATTACTCCATTTTTCCCCCCTCCTCTCTCCTCCATGTTTCTCAGTGCCTCCCTCCTCTCTCCTCCATGTATCTCCAGTGCCTCCTCCTCTCTCCTCCATGTATCTCCAGTGTCCTCCCTCCTCTCTCTCCATGTATCTCCATGTACCCCTCCTCTCTCCTCCATGTATCTCCAGTGCCCTCCCTCCTCTCTCCTCCATGTATCTCCAGTGTCCTCCTCTCTCTCCTCCATGTACTCCAGTGCCTCCCTCCTCTCTCCTCCATGTATCTCCAGTGCCCTCCCTCCTCTCTCCTCCATGTATCTCCAGTGCCCTCTCCTCTCTCCTCCATTTCTCCATGTCCTCCCTCCTCTTCCTCCATGTATCTCCAGTGTCCTCCCTCCTCTCTCCCATGTATCTCCAGTGCCTCTCTCCTCTCCTCCATGTATCTCCAGTGCCTCCCTCTCTCTCTCCATGTATCTCCAGTGTCCTCCTCTCTCATGTATCCCAGTGCCTCCTCCTCTCTCCTCCATGTATCTCCAGTGCCTCCCCTCTCTCCTCTGTATCTCCAGTGCCTCCTCTCCTCTCTCCTCATGTATCTCAGTGCCTCCCCTCTCTCCTCATGTATCTCAGTGCCTCCCTCCTCTCCTCCATGTATCTCAGTGCCTCCTCCTCTCTCCTCCATGTATCTCAGTGTCCTCCTTCTCCTCCATGTATCTCCAGTGCCTCCTCCCTCCTCCTGTATCTCCAGTGCCCCTCTCTCTCCTCCATTATCTCCAGTGCCTCCCTCTCTCTCCATGTATCTCAGTGCCTCCCTCCTCTCTCCTCCATGTTCTCCAGTGTCCCTCTCTCTCTCCATGTATTCGTGTCTCCCTCTCTCTCCTCCATGTATCTCCAGTGCCCCCTCTCTCCCCATGTATCTCCAGTGCCCTCCTCTCTTCCATGTATCTCCAGTGCTCCTCTTCTCCTCCATGTATCTCAGTGCCTCCCTCTCTCCTCCATGTATCTCAGTGCCCTCTCCCTCCTCCTCCATGATCTCCAGTGTCCTCTCTCTCTCCTCATGTATCTCCAGTGCCTCCCTCTCTCCTCCATGTATCTCCAGGTCCTCCTCCTCTCTCCTCCATGTATCTCCAGTGCCTCCCTCCTCTCTCCTCCATGTATCTCATGTCCTCCCTCCTCTCTCCTCATGTATCTCAGTGCCCTCCCTCTCCTCCATGTATCTCCAGTGTCCTCCCTCCTCTCCTCATGTATTCCAGTGTCCTCCTCCTCTCTCCTCCATGTATCTCAGTGCCTCCCTCTCTCTCCTCCATGTATCTCCAGTGTCCTCCTTCTCCCCATGTATCTCCATGCCCTCCTCTCCTCAGATCCCTCCCCCTCCTCTCTCCTCCATGTATCTCCAGTGCCTCCCCTCTCTTCTCCATGTTCTCCGTGTCCTCCTCTCCTCTCTCCTCATGTATCTCCAGTGCCTCCTCCTCCTCCTCCATGTATCTCCAGTGTCCTCCCTCCTCTCTCCTCATGTATCTCCAGTGTCTCCTCTCTTCTCCATGTATCTCCAGTGTCTCTCTCTCTCTCCTCAGTATCTCCAGTGCCCTCCTCCTCTCTCCTCCATGTATCTCCAGTGCCTCTCCTCCATCCTCCTCCCTCCTCTCCTCCATGTATCTCCAGCCCTCTCCCTCTCCTCCATTATCTCCGTGCCTTTCTCTCTCCATGTATTCCAGTGTCCTCCTCCCTCTCTCCATGTATCTCCAGTGCCCTCCCTCCTCTTCCTCCATACCGTTCCTCCTCTCCTCCATGATCCGTGCCTCCCTCTCTCCTCCATGTATCTCCAGTGTCCTCCTCCTCTCTCCTCATGTATCCCAGTGCTCCTCTCCTCCTCCCATGTATCTCCAGTGCCTCCCCTCTTCCTCATGTATCTCCAGTCCTCCTCCTCTCCTCATGTTCTCAGTGCCCTCTCTCTCTCTATGTATCTCCAGTGCCTCCTCTCTCTCTCATGTATCCATTCCTCCCTTCCCTTTCCTCCCGCTCTCTCTCTCCATGTATCTCCAGTGCCTCCTCCTCTCCTCCATGTATCTCATTCCTCCTCCTCTCTCCTCATGTATCTCCAGGCTCCCTCTTCCTCCATGTATCTCCGTGCCTCTCTCTCTCCTCATGTACTCCAGTGCCTCTCTCCTCCTCAGTTTCCAGTGTCCTCCTCCTCTCCCTCATGTATCTCAGTCCCCTCCTCTCTCCTCATGTATCTCAGTGCTCCTCCCTCTTCCTCCATGTATCTCCAGTGCTCCCTCCTCTCTCCTCCATGTATCTCCAGTGTCCCCCCTCTCCCATGTATCTCAGTGCTCCTCTCCTCTCTGTATCTCCAGTGCCCTCCTCCTCTCCTCCATGTATCTCCAGTGCTCCCTCTCTCTCCCCATGTATCTCCATGCCTCTCTCTCTCCTCCATGTATCTCAGTGTCTCCCTCTTCCTCCATGTATCTCAGTCCTCTCCCTCTTCCTCCTGTATCTCAGTGCCTCCTTCCTCTCTCCTCCATGTTCTCCAGTGTCTCCCCTCTCTCCTCCAGTATCTCCGTGTCCTCCTCCTCTCTCTCATGTATCTCCGTGCTCCCTCCTCCCCTCCATGTATCTCCAGTGCCTCCTCCTCTCTCTCCATGTATCTCAGTGTCCTCCTCTCTCCCTCATGTATTCAGTGTCCTCCTTCTTTCCTATGTATCTCCGTGCCCTCTCTCCTCCTGTATCTCAGTGTCTTCCTTGTACTCCAGTGCTCTCCTCTCTTCCTGTATCTCAGTGCCCTCCTTCTCATGTATCTGTTCTTCTCTCCATGTATTCAGGCCCCTCCTCCTCATTATCTATGTCTCCTCTCCCTGTATTCCAGTGCTCCCTCCTTTCCTCATGTATCTCAGTGCCTCCTCTCTCCTCCATGTATCCGTCTCCCTCTCTCCTCCTGTATTCAGTGCCTCCTCTTTCTCATGTATCTCCAGTGTCCTCCCTCCTCTCTCCTCCATGTATCTCCAGTGCCTCCCTCCTTCTCCTCCATGTATCTCAGTGCCTCCGCTCCTCTCTCCTCCATGTATCTCCAGTGTCCTCCTCCTCTCTCCATGTATCTCCGTGCCCTCCTCTCTCCATGTATCTCCAGTGCCTCCCTCCTCTATCCTCCATGTATCTCCAGTGTCCTCCCTCCTCTCTCCTCCATGTATCTCCAGTGCCTCCTCTCCTCTCTCCTCCATGTATCTCCAGTGCCTCCTCTCCTCTCTCCTCCATGTATCTCCAGTGTCCTCCTCTCCTCTCCTCCATGTATCTCCAGTGCCCTCCGTCCTCTCTCCTCCATGTATCTCCAGTGCCCTCCCTCCTCTCTCCTCCATGTATCTCCAGTGTCCTCCTCTCCTCTTCCTCCATGTATCTCCAGGTTCCTCCCCTTCTCCTCTCTCCTCCATGTATCTCCAGTGTCCCTCTCCTCCTCTCCCTCTGTTCGTCCAGTGCTCCACCCTCTTCCCCCATGTATCTCAGTGCCTCCCTCCTCTCTCCCTCCATGTATCTCCAGTGTCCTCCCCTCCTCTCTCCTCCATGTATCTCCAGTGTCCTCCTCCTCTCTCCTCCATGTATCTCCAGTGCCTCCTCTCCTCTCTCCTCCATGTATCTCCAGTGCCTCTCTCCTCTCTCCTCCATGTATCTCCAGTGTCCTCCCTCTCTCTCCTCCATGTATCTCCAGTGTCCTCCGCTCCTCTCTCCTCCATGTATCTCCAGTGTCCTCCCTCCTCTCTCCTCCATGTATCTCCAGTGTCCTCCCTCCTCTCTCCTCCATGTATCTCCAGTGTCCTCTCCTCTCTCCTCCATGTATCTCCAGTGCCCTCCCTCCTCTTCCTCCATGTATCTCCAGTGTCCTCCTTCCTCTCTCCTCCATGTATCTCCAGTGCCTCCGCTCTCTCTCTCCATGTATCTCCAGTGTCCTCCGCTCCTCTCTCCTCCATGTATCTCCAGTGTCCTCCCCTCCCTCCTCTCTCCTCCATGTATCTCCAGTGCCTCCCTCCTCCTCTCCATGTATCTCCAGTGCCCTCCCTCCTCTCCTCCATGTATCTCCAGTCTCCTCCTCCTCTCTCCTCCATGTATCCCAGTGCCTCTCTCCTTCTCTCCTCCATGTATCTCCAGTGCCTCCTCCTCTCTCTCCTCCATTATCTCCAGTGTCTCCTCTCTCCTCCTTGTATCTCCTGTCCTCCCTCTCCTCCTCCCTCCATGTTCTCCAGTGCCTCCCTCCTCTCTCCTCATGTATCTCCAGTGTCCTCCCTCCCCTCCATGTATCTCCAGTTCCTCCCTCTCTCCTCCATGTATCTCCAGTTCCCTCTCCTGCTCCTTCCTCTCCTCTCCCTGTTCTCCAGTGTCCTCCTCTCTCTCTTCTCCATGTCTTCCTCCTCTTCTGCCTCCTCTTCTCCATGTATTCCAGTGCCTCCTCTCTCCTCATGTATCTCCAGTGTCCCTCCTCTTCCTCCATGTATCTCCAGTCCTCCTCCTCTTCCTCCATGTATCTCCAGTTCCCTCTCTCTCCTCCATGTATCTCCAGTGCCTCCCTCCTCTCTCCTCCATGTATCTCCGTGCCTCCTCTTCTCCCATGTTCTCCGTTCCCCTCCTCTCCCTTATCTCCAGTCCTCCTCCTCTCTCCCATGTTCTCGTGCTCCTCCTCCTCCTCCATGTATCTCCAGTCCCCCTCTCTCTCCTCCATGTTCTCCATGCCTCCTCTCCTCTCTCTCCATGTATCTCCAGTGCCTCCCTCCTCTCCTCCATGTATCTCCGTGCCTCCTCTCCTCCTCATTCTCAGTCTCTCTTTCATTACCAGTGCTCCTCCTTCCATGTATCAGTGCCTCCTCTCTCCTCATGTATCTCAGTGCTCCTCTCTCTTATCTCAGTCTCCTCCTCTTCAGTTCATGCTCTCTCTCTTGTATCTCCAGTGCCCTCCCTCCTCTCTCCTCCATGTATCCTCCGTTCTCCTCCTCCTCCTCTCTCCCTCCATGTATCTCCAGTGTCCTCCCTCCTCTCTCCTCCATGTATCTCCAGTGTCCTCCCTCCTCTCTCCTCCATGTATCTCCAGTGTCCCTCCCTCCTCTCTCCTCCATGTATCTCCAGTGTCCTCCCTCCTCTCTCCTCCATGTATCTCCAGTGCCCTCCTCTCCTCTCTCCTCCATGTATCTCCAGTGTCCTCCCTCCTCTCTCCTCCATGTATCTCCAGTGCCTCCTCTCCTCTCTCCTCCATGTATCTCCAGTGTCCTCCCTCCTCTCTCCTCCATGTATCTCCAGTGTCCTCCTCCCTCTCTCCTCCATGTATCTCCAGTGTCCCTCCTCTCCTCTCTCCTCCATGTATCTCCAGTGCCTCTCCCTTTTCCTCTCTCCCTCCATGTATCTCCAGTGCTCCTCTCTCTCCCTATGTATCTCCAGTGCCCTCCGCTCCTCTCTCCTCCATGTATCTCCAGTGTCCCCCTCCCCTTCCTCCCTGTATCTCCAGTGTCCTCCTCCTCTCCTTCCTCATGGGATCTCCCGTGTCTCCCCTCCTCCTCTCCCATGTATCTCCCAGTGCCTCCGTTCCTCTCTCCTCCATGTATCTCAGTGTCCCTCTCCTTCTCCTCCTATGTATCTCCAGTGTCCTCCCTTTCCCCTCTCCTCCATGTATCTCCAGTGCCCTCCCCTCCTCTTCCTCCATGTATCTCCAGTGTCTCCCCTCTCCTCCATGTATCTCCAGTGCCCCCTCCTCTCTCCCCCATGTATTCCCGTGCCTCCCTCCCTCTCCTTTCCCTGTATTTTCCAGTGTCCTCCCCCTCCTCCCCCCTTTTTCCCTAACCCCTTTTATTTTCTCCTTGCCCCCCTCTCTCCCTGTATCTCCAGGCCCCCTCTCCCCCTTCCTCCAGGGATTCAGTGCCTCCCTCCTTCCCTCCCCGTATCTCCCCCTGCCTCCTTCCTCCTCCTATGTATCTCCAAATGTCCTTTCCCCTCCTCTCTCCCCATGTATTCCCGTGCCTCCCTCCTCTCCCTCATGTTTTCCGTGCCTCCCTTTTCCCCCTTTCCCCATGTATCTCAGTGTCCCCCCTTTTTTCTTCCTCATGTATCTCCAGGCCCTCCGCTCCTCTTCCTCCATGTATCTCCGTGCCCCTCCCCTCCCCTTTTCCCCCATT
>JARQOC010004427.1:0-10049 GCA_033576535.1 Allobates femoralis
CTTCTCTGTGGAGACAGGGGTCAGTGGGGTCTCTCCTCTGTGGAGACACGGGGGTCAGTGGGTGCTCCCCTGTGGAGACACGGGGTCAGTGGGTGCTCTCCTCGTGGAGACACGGGGGTCAGTGGGTGCTCTCTCTGTGGAGACACGGGGTCATGGGTGCTCTCCTCTGTGGAGACAGGGGCAGTGGGGTGCTCTCCTCTGTGGGGACAAAGGGGGTAGTGGGTGCTTCCTCTGTGGAGACAGGGGGCAGTGGGTGCTCTCTGTGGAGCACGGGGGTCAGTGGGCTTCCTCTGTGGAGACACGGGGGTCAGTGGGTGCTCTCCTCTGTGGAGACACGGGGTCAGTGGGTGCTCCCTCGTGGAGACACGGGGTCAGTGGGTGTCCTCTCTTGGAGGCAAGGGGTCAGTGGGTGATCTTCTGTGGAGACACGGGGGGCATGGGTGCTTCTGTGGAGACACGGGTCAGTGGGGTCTCTCCTCTGTGGAGACACGGGGGTCAGTGGTGCTCCTCTTTTGGAGACACGGGGGGCAGGGTGCTCTCCTCTGTGGAGACACGGGGGGGTTTTGTGGGTCTCTCCTCTGTGGAACAGGGGTCAGTGGGTGTCTCCTCTTGTGAGACAGGGGTCAGTGGGTCTCTCTCTGTGGGGGACACGGGGGTCAGTGGGTGCTTCTGTGGGGACACGGGGGTCAGTGGGTGTTTTCCTCTGTGGAACAGGGGGTCAGTGGGTGTCTCCTCTTGGGGACACGGGGGTCAGTGGGTGCTCTCCTCTGTGGAACCGGGGGTCAGTGGGTGTCTCCTCTGTGGGAAACCCCGGGGTCCCGGGGGTGTTCCTCTGTGGAACACGGGGCAGTGGGTGCTCTCTCTGTGGAGACACGGGGGTCAGTGGGGCTCTCCTCTGTGGAGACACGGGGGTCAGGGGTGCTTCCTCTGTGGGGACACGGGGGTCAGTGGGTGCTCTATGTGAGGGCACGGGGTCGGGGTGCTTCCTCTGTGGAGACACGGGGGTCAGTGGGTGGGTCTTTCCCCTGTTTGGGGACACGGGGTCAGTGGGGCTCCCCTGTGGAGACACGGGGGTCGTGGGTGCCTCTCTGTGGGACACGGGGTCAGTGGGTGCTTTCCCCTGTGGAGACAAGGGGGGTCAGTGGGGTGCTCTCTCCCGTGGAGACACGGGGTCAGTGGGTGCTCTCCTCTGTGGAACGGGGGGCAGTGGTTTCTCTCCTCTGTGGAGACACGGGGGTCAGTGGGTGTTCCTCTGTGGAGACAGGGGTGTGGGTGCTCTCCTCTGTGGAGACACGGGGTCAGTGGGGTGCTCCCTCTGTGGAGACACGGGGGTCAGGGGTGCTCTCCCTTGTGGAGACACGGGGGTCAGTGGGTGCTTCTCCTCTGTGGAGAACACGGGGTCAGGGGTGCTCTCCTCTGTGGAGACACGGGGGTCAGTGGGTGTCCCTCTGTGGAGACACGGGGGCAGTGGGTGCTTCCTCTGTGGAACACGGGGTCAGTGGGTGTCTCCTCTGTGAGACACGGGGGTCAGTGGGTGTTCCTCTGTGGGACGGGTACACCTGGGAAGGTCAGTGGGTGCTCTCCCTGTGGAGCACGGGGGTCAGTGGGTGCTCTCCTTGTGGAGACAGGCGGGTCAGGGGTGCTCTCCCTGTGGAGACACGGGGGTCAGTGGTTGCTCTCTCTGTGGGACAACGGGGTCTGTGGGTGCTCTCCTCTGTGGAACACGGGGTCAGGGGGGTGCCCCCTCTGTGGAACACGGGGCAGTGGGTGTCTCCTCTGTGGGGCACGGGTCGTGGTTCTCCTCGTGAGACACGGGTCATGGTGCTCCTCTGTGGAGACACGGGGTCAGTAGGTTTCTCTGTGAGAACGGGTCGTGGTGCTTCTCTTGTGGAGAAGGGTCAGTGGCTTCCTCTGGGAGAACGGGCAGTGTGGCTCCTCGTGAGACACGGGGTCAGTGGTGCTCCTCTGTGAGACAGGGCAGTGGGCTTCCTCTGTAGACACGGGGGGTGGTGCTCTGTGGAACACGGGGTCGTGGTCTCTCTGTGAGACACGGGGTCATGGGTGCTCTCTGTAGACCGGGGTCAGTGGGCTCTCCTCTGTGGAGACACGGGGGCAGTGGGTGTCCTCTGTGGAGACACGGGGGTCAGTGGGGGCTTCCTCTGTGGAGACACGGGGTCAGTGGTGCTCCTCTGTGGAGACATGGGGTCAGTGGGTGTCTCCTCTGTGGAGACACGGGGTCAGTGGGTGCTCTCCTCTGTGGAGACACGGGGGTCAGTGGGTGCTCTCCTCTGTGGAGACACGGGGGTCGTGGGTCTCTCCTCTGTGTACACAGGGGGTCAGTGGGTGCTCTCTTTTTGGAGACACGGGGTCAGGGGTGTCTCTCTGGAGACATGGGGTCATGGGTCTCTCTCTGTGGAGACACGGGTTTAGTGGGCGCTCTCCTCTGTGGAGACCACGGGGGTCAGTGGGTATCTCCTCTGTGGTGACACAGGGTCAGTGTGTGATCTCCTCTGTGGAAACACGGGGGTCAGTGGGTGCTCTCCTCTGGGTGACACGAGGTCGGGGGTGCTCTCTCTGTGGAACATGAGGTCAGTGGGTGCTTTCCTCTGTGGAGCCACGGGAGGCGTGGGCGCTTTCCTCTGTGAGACACGGGGGTCAGTGGGTGCTCTCTCTGTGGAGACACGGGGGGTCAGTGGGTGCGGATCTGTGGAGACATATGGTCTGTGAGCGTCTCTCTGTGGAGCACGGGGGTCAGTGGGTGATCTCCTCTGTGAGACACAGGGGTCAGTGGTGCGGATGTGTGGAGACACCGGGGGACAGTGGGTGCCCTCACTGTGGTGACCAGGGGTCAGTGGGTGCTCTCCTCTGTGGAGACACAGGGTCAGTGGGTTGCTCTCCTCTGTGGAGACACGGGGTCAGTGTGTGCTCTCCTCTGTGGAGACACGGGGGTCAGTGTGCTCTCCTCTGTGGAGACACGGGGTCAGTGGTGCTCTCCTCTGTGGAGACACGGGGTCTGTGGGTGCTCTTCCTCTGTGGAGACACGGGGTCAGTGGGTGCTCTCCTCTGTGGAGACACGGGGTTCAGTGGGTGCTCTCCTCTGTGGAGACACGGGGTCAGTGGGTGCTCTCCTCTGTGAAGACACTGGGTCAGTGGGTGCTCTCCTCTGTGGAGACACGGGAGTCAGTGGGGTCTGTGTGTGGAGACACGGGGACATGGGTGCCTCCGCTGTGGTGACTCAGGGGTCAGTGGGTGTCTCCTCTGTGAGACACGGGGGTCAGTGGGTGCTCTCCTCTGTGGATACACGTGCAGTGGGTGATCTCCTGTGGAGACACGGGGGTCAGTGGGTGATCTCCTCTGTGGCAGACACGGGGTCAGTGGGTGCCTCCTCTGTGGAGACACGGGGTCAGTGGGTTGCAGATCTGTGGAGACATTGGGTCGTGAGCGCTCTCCTCTGTGGTAGACACGGGGCAGTTTTTTTTTTTTTTTTTTTTTTTTTTTTTTTTTTTTTTTTTTTTTTTTTTCTCTCCTCTGTGGAGACACGGGGGTCAGTGGGTGCTCTTCTCTGTGGATACACTGGGGTCAGTGGGGATCTCCTCTGTGGAGACACGGGGGGTCAGTGGGTGATCTCCTCTGTGCAGACACGGGGGTCAGTGGGTGCTCACCTCTGTGGAGACACGGGGGTCAGTGGGTTCGTATCTGTGGAGACATAGGGGGTCTGTGAGCGCTCTCCTCTGTGGAGACACGGGGGTCAGTGGGTGATCTCCTCTGTGGAGACACAGGGGTCAGTGGGTGCTCTCCTCTGTGGAGACACGGGGGTCAGTGTGTGCTCTCCTCTGTGGAGACACGGGGGTCAGTGGTGTGCTCTCCTCTGTGGAGACACGGGGGTCAGTGGTGCTATCCTCTGTGGAGACACGGGGTCTTGTGGTTCTCTCCTCTGTGGACACACGGGGGTCAGTGGGGTGCTCTCCTTTGTGGAGACACTGGGGTCAGTGGGTGCTCTCCTCTGTGAAGACACGGGGTCAGTGGATGCTCTCCTCTGTGGAGACACGGGGGTTCAGTGGGTGCTCTCCTCTGTGGAGAACACGGGGGTCAGTGGGTGCTCTCCTCTGTGAAGACACGGGTGGTGGGGTCAGTGGGTGCTCTCTGTGGAGACACGGGGGTCAGTGGGTGCTCTTGAACACGTCGTGGTGTACTCCTCGTGGAGTCACGGGTCAGTGGTGCTCTCCTCTGTGGAGACACGGGGTCAGTGGTGCTCTCCTCTGTGGAGACACGGGGTGGTCAGTGGGGTGCTCTCTTGTGGAGACACGGGGGTCAGTGGGTGCTCTCCTCTGTGGAGACACGGGGTCAGTGGGTGCTCTCCTCTGTGGAGACACGGGGTCAGTGGGTGCTCTCCTCTGTGGAGACACGGGGGTCAGTGGGTGCTCTCCTCTGTGGAGACACGGGGTGGTCAGTGGGTGCTCTCCTCTGTGGAGACACGGGGTCAGTGGGTGCTCTCCCTGTGGAGACACGGGGTCAGTGGGTGCTCTCCTCTGTGGAGACACGGGGGTCAGTGGGGTGCTCTCCTCTGTGGAGACACGGGGTCAGTGGGTGTCTCCTCTGTGGAGACACGGGGTCAGTGGGTGCTCTCCTCTGTGGAGACACGGGGGTCAGTGGGTGTCTCCTCTGTGGAGACACGGGGTCAGTGGGTTGCTCCTCTGTGGAGCTCTCCTCTGTGGAGACACTCCTCTGTGGAGACACGGGGTCAGTGGGTGCTCTCTCTGTGGAGACAGGGGTCAGTGGGTGCTCTCCTCTGTGGAGACAGGGGGTCAGTGGGTGCTCTCCTCTGTGGAGACACGGGGGTCAGTGGGTGCTCTCCTCTGTGGAGACACGGGGTCAGTGGGTGCTCTCCTCTGTGGAGAACTGGGGTCAGTGGTGCTCTCCTCTGTGGAGACACGGGGGTCAGTGGGTGCTCTCCTCTGTGGAGACACGGTATGGGTCTCTCTGTGGAACACGGGGTCAGTGGTCTCTCTTGTGAGACAGGGGTCAGTGGGTGTCTCTCTGTGAGACACGGGGGTCAGTGGGTGTCTCCTCTGTGGAGACACGGGGTCAGTGGGTGCTTCTCTGTGAGACAGGGGTCAGTGGGTGCTCTCTGTGGAGACACGGGGTCAGTGGGTGCTTCTCTGTGAGACACGGGTCATGGGTGCTCTCCTCTGTGGAGACACGGGGTCAGTGGTGTCTCCTTGGGAGACAGGGGTCAGTGGTGCTCTCCTCTGTGGAGACACGGGGGTCAGTGGGTGCTTCCTCTGTGGAGACAGGGGGTCAGTGGGCTCTCCTCTGTGGAGACACGGGGTCAGTGGTGCTCTCCTCTGTGGAGACACGGGGGTCAGTGGGTGCTCTCCTCTGTGAGACACGGGGGTCAGTGGGTCTCTCCTCTGTGGAGACACGGGGGTCAGTGGTGTCTCCTCTGTGGAGACACGGGGTCAGTGGGTGCTCTCCTTGTGAGACACGGGGTCAGTGGGTGCTCTCCTCTGTGGAGACACGGGGTCAGTGGGTGCTCTCCTCTGTGGACAGGGGTCAGTGGGCTCTCCTCTGTGGAGACACGGGGTCAGTGGGTGCCTCCTCTGTGGAGACACGGGGTCAGTGGGTGCTCTCCTCTGTGGAGACACGGGGTCAGTGGTGCTCTCCTCTGTGGAGACACGGGGTCAGTGGGTGCTTCTCTGTGGAGACACGGGGTCAGTGGGTGCTCTCTCTGTGGAGACAAGGGGTCAGTGGGTGCTCTCCTCTGTGAGAGACACGGGGTCAGTGGGTGCTCTCCTCTGTGGAGACACGGGGTCAGTGGGTGCTTCCTCTGTGGAGACACGGGGCAGTGGGTGTCTCCTTTGGAGACACGGGGTCAGTGGGTGTCTCCTCTGTGGAGACACGGGGTCAGTGGGTGTCTCCTCTGTGGAGACAGGGGTCAGTGGGTCTTCTCTGTGGAGACACGGGGGTCAGTGGGTGCTCTCCTCTGTGGAGACACGGGGTCAGTGGGTGCTCTCTCTGTGGAGACACGGGGGTCAGTGGGTGCTCCTCTGTGAGACAGGGGTCAGTGGGTGCTCTCCTCTGTGGAGACACGGGGGTCAGTGGGCTCTCCTCTGTGGAGACAGGTCAGTGGGTCTCTCTGTGGAGACAGGGTCGTGGCTCTCCTCTGTGGAGACACGGGGTCAGTGGGTGCTCTCCTCTGTGGAGACACGGGGTCAGTGGGTGCTCTCCTCTGTGGAGACACGGGGGTCAGTGGGTGCTCTCCTCTGTGAGACACGGGGGTCAGTGGTGTCTCCTCTGTGGAGACACGGGGGTCAGTGGTGTCTCCTCTGTGGAGACACGGGGTCAGTGGTGCTCTCCTCTGTGGAGACACGGGGGTCAGTGGGTGCTCCTCTGTGGAGACACGGGGTCAGTGGGTGCTCTCCTCTGTGGAGACCGGGGTCAGTGGGTGCTCTCTGTGGAGACACGGGGTCAGTGGGCTCTCCTCTGTGGAGACACGGGGTCAGTGGGTGTCTCTCTGTGGAGACACGGGGTCAGTGGGTGCTCTCCTCTGTGGAGACACGGGTCAGTGGGTGCTCTCCTCTGTGGAGACAGGGTCAGTGGTGCTCTCTCTGTGGAGACACGGGGGTCAGTGCTCTCCTCTGTGGAGACACGGGGGTCAGTGGGTGCTCTCCTCACTGTGGAGACACGGGGTCAGTGGGTCTTCATGTGGAGACACGGGGTCAGTGGGTGCTCTCCTCTGTGGAGACACGGGGGTCAGTGGGTGCTCTCCTCTGTGGAGACACGGGGGTCAGTGGTGCTCTCCTGTGGAGACACGGGGGTCAGTGGGTGCTCTCCTCTGTGGAGACACGGGTCAGTGGTGCTCTCTCTGTGGAGACACTGGGGTCAGTGGGTGTCTCTCTGGGAGACACGGGGTCAGTGGGTGCTCCTCTGTGGAGACACGGGGTCAGTGGGTGCTCTCCTCTGTGGAGACACGGGGGTCAGTGGGTGCTCTCCTCTGTGGAGACACGGGGTCATGTGGTGCTCTCCTCTGTGGAGCACGGGGGTCAGTGGGTCTCTCCTCTGTGGAGACACGGGGTCAGTGGGTGCTCTCCTCTGTGGAGACACGGGGTCAGTGGGTGCTCTCCTCTGTGGAGACACTGGGGTCAGTGGGTGCTCTCCTCTGTGGAGACACGGGGTCAGTGGGTGCTCTCCTCTGTGGAGACACGGGGGTCAGTGGGTGCTCTCTGTGGAGACACAGGGGGTCAGTGGGTGCTCTCCTACTGTGGAGACACGGGGTCAGTGGGTGCTCTCCTCTGTGGAGACACGGGGTCAGTGGGTGCTCTCCTCTGTGGAGACACGGGGGTCAGTGGGTGCTCTCCTCTGTGGAGACACGGGGGTCAGTGGGTGCTCTCCTCTGTGGAGACACGAGGGGTCAGTGGTGCTCTCCTCTGTGGAGACACGGGGGTCAGTGGGTGCTCTCCTCTGTGGAGACACGGGGTCAGTGGGTCTCTTGTGAGACACGGGTCAGTGGGTGCTCTCCTCTGTGGAGACACGGGGGTCAGTGGGTGCTCTCCTCTGTGGAGCACACGGGGGTCAGTGGGTGCTCTCCTTGTGGAGACACGGGGGTCAGTGGGTGCTCTCCTCTGTGGAGACACGGGGGTCAGTGGGGTGCTCCTCTGTGGAGACACGGGGTCAGTGGGTGCTCTCCTCTGTGGAGACACGGAGGGTCAGTGGGTGCTCTCCTCTGTGGAGACACGGGGGTCAGTGGGTGCTCTCCTCTGTGGAGACACGGGGTCAGTGGGTGCTCTCCTCTGTGGAGACACGGGGGTCAGTGGTGCTCTCCTCTGTGGAGACACGGGGTCAGTGGGTGCTCTCCTCTGTGGAGACACGGGTCAGTGGGTGCTCTCCTCTGTGGAGACACGGGGGTCAGTGGGTGCTCTCCTCTGTGGAGACACGGGGTCAGTGGGTGCTCTCCTCTGTGGAACACGGGGTCAGTGGGTGCTCTCCTCTGTGGAGACACGGGGTCAGTGGGGTGCTCTCTCTGTGGAGACACGGGTGCAGTGGGTGCCTCCTCTGTGGAGACACGGGGGTCGTGGGTGCTCTCCTCTGTGGAGACACGGGGTCAGTGGGTGCTCTCCTCTGTGGAGACACGGGTGTCAGTGGGTGCTCTCCTCTGTGGAGACACGGGGGTCAGTGGGTGCTC
Source organism: Allobates femoralis (assembly GCA_033576535.1). Lineage (NCBI taxonomy): Eukaryota > Metazoa > Chordata > Amphibia > Anura > Aromobatidae > Allobates > Allobates femoralis. Next base: position 8,183 of record JARQOC010004427.1, read on the forward strand.
TCCTCTGTGGAACACGGGGGTCAGTGGGTGCTCTCCTCTGTGGAGACACGGGGTCAGTGGTGCTCTCCTCTGTGGAGACACGGGGTCAGTGGTGCTCTCCTCTGTGGAGACACGGGGGTCAGTGGGTGCTCTCCCTCTGTGGAGACACGGGTCAGTGGGTGCTCTCCTCTGTGGAGACACGGGGGTCAGTGGGTGCTCTCCTCTGTGGAGACACGGGGTCAGTGGGTGCTCTCCTCTGTGGAGACACGGGGTCAGTGGGTGCTTCCTCTGTGGAGACACGGGGTCAGTGGTGCTCTCTCTGTGGAACACGGGGTCAGTGGGTGCTCTCCTCTGTGAGACACGGGGGTCAGTGGGTGCTCTCCTCTGTGGAGACACGGGTCAGTGGCTCTCTCTGTGGAACACGGGTCAGTGGGTGTCTCCTCTGTGGAGACACGGGGGTCAGTGGTGCTCTCCTCTGTGGAGACACGGGGTCAGTGGGTGCTCTCCTGTGGAACACGGGGGCAGTGGGTGTCTTCTGGAGACACGGGGGTCAGTGGGTGCTCTCCCTGTGGAGCAGGGTCAGTGGTGCTCTCCTCTGTGGAGACACGGGGTCAGTGGGTGCTTCCTCTGTGGAGACACGGGGTCATGGTGCTCTCCTCTTGAGACACGGGGTCAGTGGGTGCTTGGTCAGTGGGTGTCTCCTCTGTGGAGACACAGGGGGTCAGTGGGTGCTCTCCTCTGTGGAGACACGGGGGTCAGTGGGTGCTCTCCTCTGTGGAGACACGGGGGTCAGTGGGTGCTCTCCTCTGTGGAGACACGGGGCCAGTGGGTGCTCTCCCTCTTGAAAACATGGGGGTCAGTGGTGCTCTCTGTGGAGACACGGGGGTCAGTGGACGCTCTCCTCTGTATAGACACGGGGGTCAGTGGTTGTTCTCCTCTGTGGAGACACAGGGGTCAGTGGGTGCGATGTGTGGAGACACGGGGGACAGTGGGTGCCTCCCTGTGGTGACTCAGGGGTCAGTGGGTGCTCTCCTCTGTGGAGACACGGGGGTCAGTGGGTGCTTCCTCTGTGGAGACACGGGGGTCAGTAGGTGCTCTCCTCTGTGAGACACGGGGGTCAGTGGGTGCTCTCCTCTGTGGAGACACGGGGCCAGTGGGTGCTCTCCTCTCTGAAAACATGGGGGTCAGTGGGTGCTCTCTGTGGAGACACGGGGGTCAGTGGACGCTCTCCTCTGTATAGACACGGGGGTCAGTGGTTGTTCTCCTCTGTGGAACACGGGGGTCAGTGGGTGCGGATCTGTGGAGACACAGGGGTCAGTGGGTGCCCTCCTAGGTGGAGACTCGGGGGTCAGTGCGTGCTCTCCTCTGTGGAGACACGGGGGTCAGTGGGTGCTTTCCTCTGTGGAGACACGGGGGTCAGTGGGTGCTCTCCTCTGTGGAGACACGGGGGCCAGTGGGTGCTCTCCTCTCTGAAACATGGGGTCAGTGGGTGCTCCTCTGTGGAGACACGGGGGTCAGTGGACGCTCTCCTCTGTATAGACACGGGGGTCAGTGGGTGTTCTCCTCTGTGGAGACACGGGGGTCAGTGGTGCGTCTGTGGAGACACGGGGTCAGTGGGTGCCTCTCTCTAGTGGAGACAGGGGGTCAGTGCGTGCTCTCCTCTGTGGAGACACGGGGGTCAGTGGGTGCTTTCCTCTGTGGAGACACGGGGGTCAGTGGGTGCTCTCCTCTGTGGAGACACGGGGGTCAGTGGGTGCTCTCCTCTGTGGATACACTGGGGTCAGTGGGTGATCTCCTCTGTGGAGACACGGGGGTCAGTGGTGATCTCTCTGTGCAGACACGGGGGTCAGTGGGTGTCTCCTCTGTGGAGACACGGGGTCAGTGGGTG
>JARQOC010004428.1:0-10039 GCA_033576535.1 Allobates femoralis
TTTGTGCAGACAAAAGTTGGGGCGTGTCCCCACATCAACTGCACACCTGGGTTTAGTTATGGATGCATTTTATGCACCCTAACTATTTAACCCCTTTTACCGTTGGTTAACTACAAGTTTTTTTTTTATTGCATGGATATTGCTGCAAGCTGAGTGGTAACTCATTCTGTATAAATTTAAAAATTTTTTTTTTTACACAAAAATCCTAAAAAAATCTAAAAAAATCCGCTTTTAAAAAAATATCAAATTTTATATAATTCGGATTTATTTAAATGGGTCCCACCGGCGAAGGGCATCTTGACGCATTGGGGGCTGACAAAAAGGGGTGATACATATATTTACTGTTAATTCATCAATTCAAACAATTGACATTTTAAAGAATATTGGTACTTTGTGTTCTAAGACCCTTACAACATAATAGTTAATTTTCCTTAAATGATATAAACCCATACAAATTATGTATTGGTGGAAAATGTCTTGGATAATTGGTTATTATTTAAAAATCAAAAAAAAAATTTAAAAAATATTTAGACCCCCGATGATTTGCACGGGCCAAAAGCTATTTAATCATATTTTAAACACCCCCAGCACTACCATCATTCTGTGGCCCTATGATTTGTGCTTCATAATAGGCCCGTTGACATAGATGTGGTTACCCATAACACTGTACACCCTATATTGTCTAACAAGCGTATTTATGTGAAATATTGTGGTGAAGGAGCACTATACTTCTCGTACCTGCTCTCATCCCCCACCCTCGGGTCTCTCCCTACAACTCAGCCCTGTATTTTGTCTAACCTGTTTGTGATCACGTTTATTATGTCATATCCTGCTCATATTTTGTCAGCATTGTATTCTGTACATATGTTCAGCGTTGTTTCTGCAGTGGTACCCTATGGTTTTAAATGGTTTTAATCTTTTTTTGGTCTATTGCACTAATAAAGTTATAATTCTCCTATTCTACTACTCGTGTGTTGTTGATCCCTCAATGTGCCATGTCTTCTCTCTGCCATGCATATCTGTCCCCCTTGGCACGGTGAGCGACCCCTCCTTCCCTTGATATAATTCAGATCATTGCGGTGCACCTGTTTTCTGTTAAAACTTGACTAAGCGCATTCGCGATGACATCAGGCGCTTCACACTCGCGCTTCCGGATTTCAGAGCGTGCGGTCGGCTGTGCTCGGCCATAGCTGGTAATGGGGGCACAAGCGAAACCCAAGCGCATGAGCAGGGAAAACTATGCGTCTGTGCTTGCCTGCACCAGCCCCTAAATGCCCCTCCCGATTGCATTTGTGATAGCGCAGGGAAGACAAAAACACAGGCACATAGATGTGCAATGGGCCTTTGTATTTTTTTATAATTCTTCAGGCTTCCTTTCGTCTGTGTCCATCAATGACTAAATTGGTTTTTGCAGAACAATCCAAAAAACTTCAGTTATCATCATAATATAAAAAAGGGTGGGAAGTGATACAATAAATATATGAATATATGTAATATAGTATATGATTGATTAATATAAGTAGAAACATTTAACCAAGTAAGTAAGACCCACGTGACAAATGTTAGCTAAAGATATGATGGCTGCACATCAATAGGTGATAAAAAAATAAATGTGATACATGGGGTTTAGTAAAAGAAATACACCCTCATACAAAATTAGGAAGGATAAGGCACATGATATACATGGTCAAAAGGCACAAACAAAATTTGCTGGAAAAATATAATTTTCTTCATTTTTACACAGACATGCCATGAACAACAGGGTGTATAATATAAAACCACGCTCAATAAAACTTGTTTACAAAAAGAAATTGCCAGCATTTGTTACAATATTTTGTCTGACGTGGGTTTTACCACAGCTTCTTTAAACTTCCAACAGGCTTCACCACCTCAGACTCTGAAGCTGTGTCCCTCTGCCCTATATGGGATTTGATTTTAGATTTACAAAACTTTCACACAAAATGACCCAAACTGGGCCTGGGCATAATTTTTCGCACACTTTAGTAAACAACTTTGATACAAGAATGTGATGCTCGTTCAAACTCACCTGTTGCAAGTAACAGGTGGGAGGAATATGAAAATCTCACCTGAAACTAGATAAAAAGGGAAGAAGTTGACTTACTGTTTGCATTGTGTGTCTGTGTGGTCCACACTAGCATGGAGAACAGAAAAAGGAGAAAAGAACTGTCAGAGAACTTGAAAACCAAAATTGTTGACAAGTATCAACAATCTCAAGGTTACAAGTTCAGAGATCTTGATGTTCCTATGTCCACACTGAGCAACATTATCAAGATGTTTACAAAAATATGGTACTGTAGCTAATCTCCCTGGATGTGGATGGCAGAAGAAATCAATGAAAGGTTACAACGCAAGATTGTCTGAATCATAGATATGCAACTGCATTCAAGTTACAAAGAAATTCAAGCTGTCCTGCAGGCTCAGGGTGCATCAGTGTCTTTGCAAAGTACACCTTAATATTTGAATGAAATCAAATGCAATTGCAAGAGACATATGAGAACCACACGCGGAAACACAGATATAAAAAAGCTAGACTGAGTTTGCCAAAATGTTGGTGAATAAACTAACATTTTTCTGGGAAAGTATCTTGTTGACAGATGAGACTAAAAGCCCAAATTACACGGTACGAGATTGTGAATGATATCGCTCAGACGTCACGGGTTTGGAGTCGTTGAAACGACATCGTTAGGACGTTGTTGCATGTAACACCGAGATACGACTACGATAAATCGTTGGATCGTTGATCGCAGATTTGAGAAAAATGTTCTGAAATCAACGATCCTCGATCAGCCCAAACCCGCTGTCGTTGAAAAGACATCGTTAGAACTTCGTTGCGTGTATTACCCAGATCGACTATGATAAATTGTTGGATCGTTTGAGCACAGATTTGAGAACATGTTCTAAAATCAAACGATCCTCGATCAGCCAACCTTCTGCATCGTTGTGTGTGACACCGCGATAACAATATCATTAATGACGTCTCCTATTCACAGCAGTGAACAAGTATCATTCTCTGGGTGGTGCGATCGGTAGATGCTCACCACATTGTTGGTGCGTCGTCCACAATATCTAGACATGTGACATCTCACCAACGATGTCAAAAAGATGTCCTAACGACCGAGATCGTTAGTGATATCTTAACGATTTTGAAGCGTGTAACTTTACCTAAGGATAGAGCTTTTTGTTTGTAAGGCACATTATTCTACTGTTTACCAAAATAGGACTGAAAAGGGAATTAGGCCTACAAGAAAAGAACACATGGTGGGGGTATCAGAGACATGGCTGGACGAGAGCCATGACTGGGCTTTAAATTTACAGGACTATAGTCTTTTCAGAAATGACCGTATAAATAAGTGAGGGGGAAGTGTCTGTTTTATACGTAAAATCATCTTTAAAACCCATCCTGCGTGATAATATATGTGAATCTAATGAAAATGTAGAGTCCCCTGTGGGTGGAGATAAGGGGAGGGGGAAAAATAATAAATTACTGATAGGGTTTGTTATAAGTCTCCAACAATAATGGAAGTGGAGGAGAATATCCTCATAAAGCAAATAGATGAAGCAGCGACTCAGGGAGAAGTCATTATTATGGGGGACTTCAATACCCTGAAATACATTAGGGAACAGAAACCTGCAGTTTTAGCAAAGGTAATAGGTTTTTGACAACTATGAGAGACAATTACCTTTCACAACTGGTTCAGGACCCAACAAGAAGGGGGCACTGCTAGACCTAATATTAACCAACAGGCCGGACCGCATATCAAATATACGACTTGGAGGTCACTTGGGTAATAGTGATCACAAAATAATAAGTTTTCAAGTATCCTTTAATAAGATGTGTAGTAGAGGGGCTACAAGGACACTAAACTTCAGGAAGGCAGATTTCCAACGGTTGAGAGATGATCTTAGTGCAATAAACTGGGACGATGTCCTGAGACATAAGGGCACACTAAACAAATGTGAAACGTGTATTAGCATCCTGAATAGGGCCTGTGCACAATATATACCCTATGGGAATAAATCATGCTAGAAATAGGATGAAACCACTATGGCTAAATAAGGCTGTAAGGGCGCAATAAATGACAAAAAGAAAGCATTTAGGGAATTAAAGCAAGTAGGTAGTAATGAAGCATTAAATAAATTCAGAAAATTAAATAACATTTGTAAAAAGGAAATCAAGGCAGCAAAGATTGAGACAGAGAGACTCATTGCCAGAGAAAGTAAAAAAAAATCCCCAAATATTTTTTAACTAAATAAATAGTAAACAAACTAAAAAATGATTGTGTTGACCCCCTTAAAAATAGTCTAAATGAAATGTGGATGAGGATGAGGAAAAGGCCAATATGCTAAATTACTTTTTTTCAATAGTATTTACACAAGAAAATCCAATGACAGACAACATGATCAGTGATAACAAAAATCCTCCATTAAATGTCACCTGTTTAACCCAGCAGGAAGTATGGAACTGCCTAAAAATCACTAAAACTGACAAATCCCCAGGCCCGGATGGGATACACCCCAGAGTACTACAGGAATTAAGTACTGTCATAGATAGACCATTATTTTAATATTTAAAGATTCCATAATAGCAGGATCGGTACCACAGGACTGGCGTATAGCAAATGTAGTGCCAATATTCAAAAAGGGTACAAAAACTAAACTTGGAAATGATAGGCCAGTAAGCTTAACCTCTACTGTGGGTAAAATCCTAAAGGGTTTTTCTAAAGGTACCTTTACACGAGGCAACTTTTCTAGGAATTTTACTGGCAACTTACTGGTTGCAGGAAAATCATGGACTCATTGTTCTATCTTGTTGCTGTGTACAAATGGAACAATGTCTCCATGATTTCACTGCAACCAGTAAGTTGCTAGTGAAATTCCTAAAAAGTTGCCGCGTGTAAAGGTACCTGTAGGCCTGAGACGAGGACAAGGGGACATCCTCTACGTCTGGAGGAAAGAAGGTTTAATCATAATCACAGACGCGGATTCTTTACTGTAAGAGCAGTGAGACTATGGAACTCTCTGCCACATGATGTTGTAATGAGTGACTCACTACTAACATTTAAGAAGGGCCTGGATGCCTTTCTTGAAAACTATAATATTACCAGTTATATATACTAGATTCTTTGATAGGGCGTTGATCCAGGGAACTAGTCTGATTGCCGTATGTGGAGTCAGGAGGGAAGTTTTTTCCCTAATGTGGAGCTTAGGGTTACCACATGGTTTTTTTTTTTTTCCTTCCTCTAGATCAACATGTTAGGCTATGGGTTGAACTAGATGGGCTTAAAGTCTTTCTTCAATCTTAAAAACTATATTACTATGTTACTATGTTGCATTTTCTATAGTCAAATATGGTGTAGGTTTAAAAATGTGTTTGCTGCCTCTGTCACTGGGTACCTGGACTTTTTGCAAGAAGCTTCATGAAATCTAAAGATTACCAAAGTATTTTGAGTTACAATGTAGTGCAGTTTCAAATAGTTGGGTTTGTGTCCTAGGATATAGGTCTTCCAGCAGGAAAATTACCCCAAACATACAACTCAATTGACTACAGTTATTTATTCCAAAAGGTGTGCAACCAAATGTTAAGTTGAGGGTGGCAACACTTTTTTTCCAATCATTTTTTGAGTTTTGTTGAAGATTATGTCCAATACACAATACGTCTGATTGCACTAAATTTCTGGGAGAAATGCTTCATTTTCTGGAACAACTTAAATTGTGCTAAGGGCCAAGTCACATCTGGCAACGTCGGCGGCGATTTCTTAGGTGACGCTGAGGCGTGGCCTATCGCCACCGACGTCGCCAAACCCCGTCACCCAATGTAAATAGGCGAGGGCGACGCATTTGAGTGGTCGCCTGGTTTCACAGCAGCGCTGTGAAAGCAGGCGGCCACTCTGGGGCGATGTGTACACATCGCCCTGTGTAAACGGTCGACGGCGATCTGACAGCCAATGGGAGCCATAAGCTCCCATTGTACTGCATCGCCGCTGTGGTTTTTAGACACCCCAGCGGTGATGCTGCCTGTCAGATCACCGATGCGTCGCCGGATGTGTCGCCCATTTAAACGGGGGACGGTGACGCTGGCGGGGCGCCAAAAGTATGTGCGCTCCCGCTCGTCGCCGCCGACATCTCCAGTGACGTCACCTAGTGCGACGTGGCCCTAAGACTTTTGGCCATGACTGTAGAGCAACTGTAGACATTTGTTAGAAGACCATAAAACCCCTTTTAGTAAGTTTGGAGTGATAAAAGTTTGATTTCACTGTCTTGATTGAGTACGGTATATTCTTAAATGAAAATGACTGCAATATATACAATATTACAGAAATTTTGTAGAATGTTTCCATATAATGACATACCTGTAATATGTTATGTTATGTCAAATACATTGAAAAATCAACTATATTTCTTTATCTACCTGTTTATCTCCTTTTTTAAATCTAATTTGCATAATCATCACAAATAAAGTGTGCAACACTGAAATCCATCCATCAGACAAGTTGGCTCTATAGATGCAGCACAAGTCTATGACACCAGATCACTTCAATGTAATGTACATTGGCCAGTTTTATACGAAATGAAAATTGAGCTACCATTTCATAAATGCAATGAAGTGCTGATGAGTTTTTTTTGTGAACATTGCCCTTTCATATAATACAGAAGGTATAAAGTAACTTAGGAAGCCCTGTATGACCTCGTAGGTCAGAAAATCAAGTGAGACTGGTTACCTTTATAATTAAAAAAAAAAACTCTAAAAGAATATGTTAAAACTTTTACATTCTATGATAAAAGAACAAAAATAGCATAAGGGTCAACAGCAATATATGAAAGGAAAAAACAAAAGGTTGCGCCACGCTGATCCCACACATAAATTAAGGGTTAATCAGGGATACACTCACCTGGCACTGTTGTGCACCGCACAACAGGGAATGGAATACAAGGTGAGTGTAAATTCGGTCAGTTGTTCTTTAGGCGGCCTTCCACTTGGCTCCGTGTGATAAGGCTCCGAGGTCGGGGCGACCGTATCCACCGGGCCTGGACACTTAATCCCAAGGGAGGCAGCTCTATTGCATGTTCAGCAAGGTCTCTCCTCCAGCAGCTCTCATACCACACCCCGAAGGGAGGAGGGTGATAATGAGAAGGAAAAATAGTATGGAAGTGAGCGCTAGAAAAGACCAGGGAACTGAAAATTAAGAGAATTACCTCTAGGTTTATTAAAAAGTGGGTATAGCGAGCCCTCAGCCACAACGCGTTTCGACAAACGTCTTTCTCAAGTGCTCCACTTGAGAAAGACGTTTGTCGAAACGCGTTGTGGCTGAGGGCTCGCTATACCCACTTTTTAATAAACCTAGAGGTAATTCTCTTAATTTTCAGTTCCCTGGTCTTTTCTAGCGCTCACTTCCATACTATTTTTCCTTCTCATTAACAGCAATATATGAGCTTTTTCATTAATGTTAACATAGATTCTCTCTGATTAAAACTTGTAACAAAGTAATTACTAAATCATTTTATACACATTAATATTGTGCACACTTAAATTCACACTTTTTATTGAAGTTAGAGGGGTTGTGCAATTAAAACAAGTTATCACCCATCCTTAGGATGGGTGACTAGTTGCTGACTGATGGGTATCCGACCACTGGGACCCACATCAATTGTCAAAATGGTAGACTATTGTCCTCAGCAGCCCCATAGAGAATAATGGTTAGACATTTGGCCTGCTGACACACCATTTTGTAGCAAAGCTAAATGTTCCCCATCATTGATATAAATTCCTTGGGTGGGACGCCCGTTGATTTTCAAGTTATCTCCTATTCTAAAGGCCAGTGATAACTTCTTATAATTGGATAACTACTTTAAAGTAGGCTACAAGCTATGGAGTTTCAACTTCCTTACACAGAAAGAATAAACAAATTACATGATAAATATACACAAAAAGTGCTATCTACTTTTAAGTCATGAATAAGAAGGCCAAAAGAAATTATACATCTTTCCATACACATTTAATTAGCATAGTAATGTAAAATACACTCTAATGATGTATTAGAGAGTGAGTTGATTTCACTTGCATATTTCAATCCGTTATTGCCTCTTGAACTCCAAATTATAAGATATGGTTGTGAGCACTCAGGAAATCAAAGTGCACAACCTTATCACGAAATACTAAGAAGGATTTCTCGTGTATTATCACAGCCTAAGTTTGACTTACTAACAAAGAAATAAAATAGCACTCTTTAAGCACCAAGACATGTGCATATACAGTATATATCTATTATATAATCGCGAATTGCTTTTTTGCCCTTTCCGGCGCTACTTCCGGCTTGGTCATGTGGATACGCGCGAAGCATTGGCCGCGAAGCAGCCATTGCGAGCCGTTCTAACTCCACTCGCAATGGCCGCATTGCGAGCCATTGCCCGCCATTGCGCACCCACACCCCGCCGATGCCGCCCGCGCTTTTGCCCGCCATGGAGCTGCCCCCTCTGCCTCCCCCCCAGCCCCGATCCACAGCCCCGCACCGCCCCCCAGCACAGCACACCCACTACGCCGCACAGATCCCCCCCTCACTGCCCCCACACCTCCGCCGCCAGCCCCCATCCACACCCTACCACCGCCCCCAGCCCCGCTACACAGCCCCGCAATGTCCGCATCAACCCCCCATTATGTCCGCACACCCCCATTATGTCCGCAGACCCCTCCCATATGTGCTCACACCCCCCCACAATATGTCCGCGCACACCCCCCATTTGTCCGCACCCCCCCACAATATCTCCTCTCCCCCCCAAAACCACCCACTATGTCCGCGCACCCCCCCCAAATATGTACCTCTCCCCCCCCAATATGTCCGCACCCCCCCAATATGTCCTAACACCCCCCCCCATTATGTCCGCAACCTCCCCCCCCCGCCGACGCCGTAGATCACTTACCTGTCTTCATGACATCTGCTTCATCAGGTCCAGCTCCAGTCCTCCCTCCGGCCCAGGCATCCTCTTCCATCCGGCGGTCTTCTTTCTTCCTACAACCGAGCTCTGGATTTTCCATGTTCCCTCTTCGGTCCGCTTCGCTCACTGAAGAATAAACATGGCCGCCGCGAGTTTCTGGAAGCCCCGCCCACGGATCCAAATCGCACCAATCACATTCAAATACACACCAACCAATGACATTCAAGGCTCATTCATACATTTTTATCAATGGGAACAAACACTTTTACTATTCCAATACGGCCAATCAGATTCGCCCCTCATTCATCCATGTTTCTCAATGGGGAAAAATTCACTACATTTAAAGACAATTAAAATAAATAAATAAATACACATAAAAATATTTTAAAATACTAATAAATTCACTGAAAATAACAAATAATAAATAAATTTAATAATAAAAAAACTAAAAAAAAAAAAAAAAAATTAATCTAAATAATACATAATAAAAATAAAAATAATAATAAAAAAAAAAAAATTATATTAATATATAAAATTAATATATTAATTACATTTACTAATTAAAATTAAAAAAAATCTAATACAAATAAATTTAATTAAAATAAAAAATTCATATACAAATAATAAAAATAATAAATAAATTAAATCAAAATTAAAAATAATATTAATAAAATTAAAATATATATAATTTAAATATTAATAACATTAAATAATTCTAATAAAATCAAATTACTCACATAAAAAAATAAATTAAAATAAAAAAAATAATTATAAAATTATTAAATAATAAATAATTACAATAATACAATAATAAATAATAAAAAAAAATATTACATATAAAAATTCATAACATTAACTCATTCTAATAAAATAAAACAAATACATAACATATTCATAACATTAACTTATTCAAAAAATATTACAATAAAAAAAAAATAAAAAAAATATATACCTACTATAATCTAATTAACGCACGTTCTAGAATCCCGATGCATTTGCATCGGGCTCTCAGCTAGTATATTATATATATATATTATATATATATATATATATATATATATAATGAAAAATAAATTATTGTAGAATA
>JARQOC010004429.1:0-10033 GCA_033576535.1 Allobates femoralis
ACCTTGCCCAATCAGAAAGTAAAGGTATAGAAATGCACGAACTGTCTGTGTCTCCTCCTTTCACACCCTGTGACCCTCATCATCACAGCCCTGTCCCTGCTATAGACTTTCCCATCTGCCCTGGGGCTTCGCTTCACCTGTGGGAGCGATACCATCCAGGCTGCCCTACCATCTGCCACAGAGGTCTGAAACTGCAGCGTCGGTCATCCCTGTCTCAACACCACAGGTGGTGTCACAAACATTTCCCGGTAAATATCCCCTTTACTGCACGCCCAGGGTCATAGAGTCGGGTCACCGCCACCGTGATCTCTCAAAGAAATGACCGAACCGGTTCTGCGTACCCCACAGACCTGGTGAGCGTCGCACATGCAAAGCCTTGTATTCTACCAGGAGCCCAAACATAGCCACTGTATTACACTTGCAGCCTGTATATCTCAACAGAGGGAAACAAGACTTTATTAACCAATTCTATTTAATTAGAGCCAAGAACAGTTAAGTTACCATCCTGGGCAATGCCGGAGATTTCAGCTAGCATTATATATACACAGCAGCAGCCTCCATATTACATATACGCAGCAAAGCAGCAGCCAACTAAGAGCAATATGAAATCTTTCCATTCAGCATAGAAGGGGTATGTCCCAAGCGGGTTAAGCGGCTCCAGTATACTGACCATAACAACAGTGCTCTATATAAACCTAAAAGAGTTACCATTTCATGACAACTCATAACTTACAAATGTAAGGCCAATATAATTTCTTTATCATGGCCCTTTTAAATTGATCAAATAAGGTCTTTTACATGTGTAAGGATCATCAAACTGATCATCTGGCGGTATAACAACCCTAGCCACAAACAGTACCCCATAGTTAACTCTCATATGTGAAGAAAGATGTGCAATCTGGTATGGCATTCTCTGAACTTTCGGGTATATTTTTGAAACAATATATTCATCCTAGAATGAATAAAAAATTATTCTCTTTAAAAGGAGCATAATTTTTCAATTACAATACATCACTCCATAGACACAAACATATCTGGCATCCAACATTGGGGAAATGGCTTTTCTAATACATAGCACATTAAAGTGTATGGATTTTGAAGTCAACATTCAGACCTGCAGATTTTAAAGTCTGCAGTCTGTATATCTACTCCAATTCCCTGCATTTCAAAATTTGCACCCTGTTTCCTCCTATTCTATTTTTCGGCACATGGTCAATGATTCTGAATCTAAGGTCATTTTCAGAGTGTCCCATCTCTATGAAATGTTTCGGTACTGGAAGATTCAATTGTTTCTTCCGGATCGAATAGCGATGTTGATTTATCCTAGTTTTTAAGTCGCAAGTAGCCTCTCCCACATACCAAAGATTACATGGACACTGAAGGAGGTATATGACATATTCACTGTCAAAAGTCAGGAAATGTTTTATAGTATACTAGCTGTGAGCCCGATGCGATTGCATCAGGATTCTAGAATGTGTGTATAGTTTATTGAGTATACTTGAAATATGGCAGCATAGCGGCAGCTGCTATTCCGATTGTTCGGCGCGCTGAAGGCGGCGACCAATCAGAATAGCGATGTGCTGTATGGCGCCATACTTCAAATAGATGGAATAAGTAGAGTAAATAAAATAAAATAAATAAAAATATAAATAGATAGATAGAGATAGATAGATAGATAGATAGATAGATAGATAGAAAAAGATACATAGATAGATAGATAGATAAATAGAAAAAGATACATAGATATATAGATAGATAGATAAATAGAAAAAGATACATAGATATATAGATAGATAGATAGATAGATAGATAGATAGATATAAAAAGATACATAGATATATAGATAGATAGATAGATAGATAGATAGATAGATAGATAGATATAGATAGATTTGTAGAAATAGAGAGAAATAGATAGATAGAGATAGATAGATATAGATAGATTTGTAGAAATAGAGAGAAATAGATAGATAGATAGATAGATAGATAGATATAGATAGATAGAAATAGATAGATAGATAGATAGAAAAAGATACATAGATATAAATAGATAGAAAAAGATACATACAGTTAGGGCCAGAAATATTTGGACAGTGACACAATTTTCGCGAGTTGGGCTCTGCATGCCACCACATTGGATTTGAAATGAAACCTCTACAACAGAATTCAAGTGCAGATTGTAACATTTAATTTGAAGGGTTGAACAAAAATATCTGATAGAAAATGTAGGAATTATACACATTTCTTTACAAACACTCCACATTTTAGGAGGTCAAAAGTAATTGGACAAATAAACATAACCCAAACAAAATATTTTTATTTTCAATATTTTGTTGCGAATCCTTTGGAGGCAATCACTGCCTTAAGTCTGGAACCCATGGACATCACCAAACGCTGGGTTTCCTCCTTCTTAATACTTTGCCAGGCCTTTACAGCCGCAGCCTTCAGGTCTTGCTTGTTTGTGGGTCTTTCCGTCTTAAGTCTAGATTTCAGCAAGTGAAATGCATGCTCAATTGGGTTAAGATCTGGTGATTGACTTGGCCATTGCAGAATGTTCCACTTTTTTGCAGTCATGAACTCCTGGGTAGCTTTGGCTGTATGCTTGGGGTCATTGTCCATCTGTACTATGAAGCGCCGTCCAATCAACTTTGCAGCATTTGGCTGAATCTGGGCTGAAAGTATATCCCGGTACACTTCAGAATTCATCCGGCTACTCTTGTCTGCTGTTATGTCATCAATAAACACAAGTGACCCAGTGCCATTGAAAGCCATGCATGCCCATGCCATCACGTTGCCTCCACCATGTTTTACAGAGGATGTGGTGTGCCTTGGATCATGTGCCGTTCCCTTTCTTCTCCAAACTTTTTTCTTCCCATCATTCTGGTACAGGTTGATCTTTGTCTCATCTGTCCATAGAATACTTTTCCAGAACTGAGCTGACTTCTTGAGGTGTTTTTCAGCAAATTTAACTCTGGCCTGTCTATTTTTGGAATTGATGAATGGTTTGCATCTAGATGTGAACCCTTTGTATTTACTGTCATGGAGTCTTCTCTTTACTGTTGACTTAAGAGACAGATACACCTACTTCACTGAGAGTGTTCTGGACTTCAGTTGATGTTGTGAATGGGTTCTTCTTCACCAAATAAAGTATGCGGCGATCATCCACCACTGTTGTCATCCGTGGACGCCCAGGCCTTTTAGAGTTCCCAAGCTCACCAGTCAATTCCTTTTTTCTCAGAATGTACCCAACTGTTGATTTTGCTACTCCAAGCATGTCTGCTATCTCTCTGATGGATTTTTTCTTTTTTTTCAGCCTCAGGATGTTCTGCTTCACCTCAATTGAGAGTTCCTTTGACCGCATGTTGTCTGGTCACAGCAACAGCTTCCAAATGCAAAACCACACACCTGGAATCCACCCCTGACCTTTTAAGTACTTCATTGATTACAGGTTAACGAGGGAGACGCCTTCAGAGTTAATTGCAGCCCTTAGAGTCCATTGTCCAATTACTTTTGGTCCCTTGAAAAAGAGGAGGCTATGCATTACAGAGCTATGATTCCTAAACCCTTTCTCCGATTTGGATGTGGAAACTCTCATATTGCAGCTAGGAGTGTGCACTTTCAGCCCATATTATATATATAATTGTATTTCTGAACATGTTTTTGTAAACAGCTAAAAATAACAAAACTTGTGTCACTGTCCAAATATTTCTGGCCCTAACTGTAGATAGATAGATAGATAGATAGATAGATAGATAGATAGAAATAGATAGATATAGATAGATATAGATAGATAGATAGATAGATAGAGATAGATAGATAGATAGAAAAAGATACATAGATATATAGATAGATAGGTAGAAAAAGATACATAGATATATAGATAGATAGATAGATATAGATAGATAGTTAAGAAAATAGATATTGAAAAATAGATAAAAATAAAGAAAGATAAATAGAGAAAAAAATTTTTTGGACCGGCAGTAGCCGAGCCCCGTGGCCGAAAATAGAACCAGAAGGCCGGGCATACATTTAGCGAGACACCGCTAATGTATGTCTATGGGAAGTGAGGCGGTATTCTGATTGGTCGGCGGCGGCACACAGCGACCAATCAGAATCGCGCCTCACTTCCCATAGACATACATTAGCGGCGTCTTGCGAAATTTATGGCCGGGTCCCTGGTTCTCTTTTGCGGCCATAAAATCGCGGACACACCGCTATGTATGTCTATGGGAAGTGAGGCGCAATTGTGATTGGTCGCTGTGTGCTGCCGCCGACCAATCAGAATCGCGCATCACTTCCCATAGACATACATTAGCGGCGTGTCGCCAAATTTATGGCGCGGTCCCTGGTTCTCTTTTGCGGCCATAAAATCGCGGTCACACCGCTATGTATGTCTATGGGAAGTGAGGCGCGATTCTGATTGGTCGCTGTGTGCTGCCGCTGACCAATCAGAATCGCGCCTCACTTTTAGCGGTAAATTTGAAAGTCCTAAAGCGCCCATTCTATGTCTATGGGAAGTGAGGCGCGATTCTGATTGGTCGCTGTGTGCTGTCGCCGACCAATCAGAATCGCGCCTCACTTCCCATAGACATACATAGCGGTGTGTCGGCGATTTTATGGCCGGGCCCCTGGTTCTATTTTTGGCCAGGGGACTCGCCTCTGATCCGTCGTTCCACGGGCCCGGAAACTCGCAATCAGCGCTTCGCGGACATTGCTCGCGCCTTACCAACGACTCGCAATCATTGCGAGTCGTTGCTGAAACGCTAGCTATCGGCGCAAAGCGCTCATTGCCAGTTTGCGGCCCCGTCGAACTACCGACCAGAGCCGAGTCCCCTGGCCGAAAATAGAACCAGGGGCCCGGCCATAAAATCGCCGACACACCGCTATGTATGTCTATGGGAAGTGAGGCGCGATTCTGATTGGTCGGCGACAGGACACAGCGACCAATGAGAATCACGCCTCACTTCCCATAGACATAGAATGGGCGCTTTTGTAGTTTCAAATTTACCGCTAAAAGTGAGGCGCGATTCTGATTGGTCAGCGGCAGTACACAGTGACCAATCAGAATCGCGCCTCACTTCCCATAGGCATACATAGCGGTGTGTCCGCGATTTTATGGCCGCAAAAAAGAACCATTGACCCGGCCATAAATTTGGCAACATGCCGCTAATGTATGTCTATGGGAAGTGAGGCGCGATTCTGATTGGTCGCTGTGTGCTGCCGCCGACGAATCAGAATCGTGCCTCACTTCCCATAGACAAACATTAGCGGTGTCTCGCGAAATATATTGCCGGCCTTCTGGTTCTATTTTCGGCCACGGGGCTCGGCTATTTCCGGTCCAAAAAACATATTTTCTCTATTTATGTATCTTTATTTTTATCTATTTTTCTATCTATATTATTAGATAGATAGATAGATAGATAGATAGATAGATAGATAGATAGATAGATAGATAGATAAGAAAAAAGATAGAAAAATAGATAAAAATAAAGATACATAAATACAAAAAATATTTTTTTTGGACCGGAAATAGCCGAGCCCCGTCGCCGAAAATAGAACCAGAAGGCCGGCAATATATTTCGCGAGACACCGCTAATGTTTGTCTATGGGATGTGAGGCTCGATTCTGATTGGCCGGCGACAGCACACAGCGACCAATCAGAATCGCGCCTCACTTCCCATAGACATACATTAGCGGCGTGTCGGCAAATTTATGGCCGGGTCCCTGGTTCTCTTTTGCGGCCATAAAATCGCGGACACACCGCTATGTATGTCTATGGCAAGTGAGGCGCGATTCTGATTGGTCGCTGTGTGCTGCCGCTGACCAATCAGAATCACGCCTCACTTTTAGCGGTAAATTTGAAAGTCCAAAAGCGCCCATTCTATGTCTATGGGAAGTGAGGCGCGATTCTGATTGGTCGCTGTGTCCTGTCACCGACCAATCAGAATCGCGCCTCACTTCCCATAGCCATAGAATGGGCGCTTTTGTAGTTTCAAATTTACCGCTAAAAGTGAGGCGCGATTCTGATTGGTCAGCGGCAGCACACAGCGACCAATCAGAATCGCGCCTCACTTCCCATAGACATACATAGCGGTGTGTCCGCGATTTTATGGCCGCAAAAGAGAACCAGAGACCCGGCCATAAATATGGCGAGACGCCGCTAATGTATGTCTATGGGAAGTGAGGCGCGATTCTGATTGGCTGGCGTCAGTAGACAGCGACCAATCAGAAGAGCGCCTCACTCCTCATAGACATAGAATGGAGGATTTTTCGTCCATTCTATCGCAATGAGAAGTGAAGAGGAGGTCGGAGCCGAAGATGGCGGAAAGAAGAGAGAAGACCCCCGGGGCCGGACGAAGAGGACGCCTGGCCGGACGGAAGACTTGTGGATCGGACGGTCGATGAGATGAAGAAGAAGACATGTAAGTGATCGACGGCGGCGGTGGGTTAGGGGACGGTGGGGGCTTAGGGTGTAGCGCCTTAGGGGGTAGCGACGGGGGCTTAGGAGGCGGCGGGGCTTAGGGGGTATCGGCGGGGGGTAGCGACGGGGGCTTAGGAGGCGGCGGGGCTTAGGGGGTATCGGCGGGGGGTAGGGGCTTAGGGGGTAGGGGATTAGGGGCTGCGGGGCTTAGTCGGCAGGGGGTATCGGCGGGGGCTTAGGATGCGTCGGGGCTTAGGGCGCAAGCGGCGGAGGACAGCGACGGGGGCTTAGGATGCGGCGGGGCTTAGGGGGTAGGGGCTTAGGGGCGGCGGGGTTTAGGGGATAGCGCCAGCAGCGGAGGACAGCGACGGGGGCTTAGGATGCGGCGGGGTTTAGGGGGTAGGGGCTTAGGGGTGGCAGGGCTTAGAGGATAGCGCCAGTGGCGGGGGTATAGCGCCAGCGTCGGGGGACAGCGACGGGGGCTTAGGAGGCGACGGGGCTTAGGGGGTATCGGCGGGGGTAGGGGCTTAGGGGGTAGGGGCTGCGGGGCTTAGAGGATAGGGGGTAGGGGCTTAGGGGCTGCGGGGCTTAGAGGATAGGGCTTAGAGGGTATCGTAGGGGGCTTAGGATGCGTCGGGGCTTAGGGGGTAGGGGCTTTGGAGGCAGGCTTAGTAGGCATGGGGCTGTAGTATACCATAGCGGTGTACACTACAGCCCCATGTTGTGGCTTTGTTCGCGGGGCAACGACTCGCAATGCCCGCCTTGCGGGCATTGCTTCGCGAGTCGGCAACGACTCGCAATGCCCGCTTTGCGGGCATTGCTTCGCAAGTCGCGTGGCCGCTACGCGGCCACGGACAGAGTCCTGGAGAAAGTGCAAAGCTACGCGAACAAAGCCACAGGAAGTAGCGCCGGTCGCGACGGAAGTCGCTACGGCAATTATATAATAGATGTTACATTTGTTGAGGTATGTATAAACGAAGATCCTTTGATCATGTATACAATTTATACATTTCAAACAGGTAAAGGATCCCTTATGGGAACTTCCAGTTAAGGATACTTGTGTCTGTTTTTTGAAAGATCTACAATCAGAATGTACTAGTCGGTCTTTCAAATTTTCATTTCGCTTGTATGCAAAAACTGGTGGTTTTGAAAATTCAGCGATATGTGGTAACCCTTTATGGAGTATCCCCCAATGTTTATGGATAATTTGTCCAATCTTAATTTTCTCATCAACAAATGTCGTTATGAGTGGAATCCTATCTAGTGTTTTTTTTTGTTTTTTTGTATCAGCAAGGGATATGGAGTTGAGCCCACAAGAGGAAAGGGGTATCCAGACCCCCAACACATTTTCAAGAGAGGGTGTTCAGTTTCTAACTCCATTGGCAAAACCGTCAACCGCCTCAGTCATGCTGGATAGAAACTGGGTTGCTAAGGTGTACGTGTAAAAGGGCCCCTTGGAGAGAGCACTCCTGGACCCGAAAGAAGAGGCAGACCAGTTGCACAGCACCCATAGGTAGGGATGGGCGAATCTACTCGCTAGGACTCGTTACTCGGCGAGTAGTAAGGGACTCGCAGGACTCGGTACTCTGCGAGTTTCCCAGCGTTTACTCGCACGAGTCCAATGCAAATCAATGGCAAACGCTGACAAAACTAGGATTGCCATTGTCTTGCATTAGACTCGGCTACTGTGCCAGTGATAGCAGGGAAACTCGCAAAGTAACTGCTGTTACATTACGAGCCGAGTCCAGCTGTCTTCTCAATGCAGGCTGACGCAGCTCCAGGGTCCTAGAGCCTGCCAGCTCACAGAGATGATGTAGCAGTGCTGAGATTGTTCTCAGTCTGCTCATTCCCTGTGCATAGACATCTATATCTATGCACAGGGGATGTAGCAGAGAGGACATCGCGTTTTGGACTGCGTCGGACAGAAGAGGATTTTTTTAATTAAAGATGGAGTCCCTAATGGCTTTTTTTTTTATTTCAAATAAAAAATTTTCTCTGTGTTGTGTTTTTTTAACCCTTTATTGGAGATTCTTACTGGCTGGGTCAAACATGGCCTGACATTAAGAATCTCAGGCTTAATACCAGCTTGTATAACAAAGCTGGTATTAACCCCTTTATTACCCAGCATGCCACCGCCACCAGGGCCGCTGGAAGAGCGGGGTTCAGCGCCAGAGGATGGTGCTTCAATGAACGCGCCATCTTCTGGGGCGGCTGCGGGCTGCAATTTGCAGTGGGAGGTGCCCAGAAAGCTTGGGCATCCCTGTGCTGCGGATTCCAGCCCCCACCTGCTTAGCTGTACC
Source organism: Allobates femoralis (assembly GCA_033576535.1). NCBI lineage: Eukaryota > Metazoa > Chordata > Amphibia > Anura > Aromobatidae > Allobates > Allobates femoralis. The sequence goes on from JARQOC010004429.1 coordinate 8,721, forward strand.
TGGCTAGACATAGAAATTGCGTGGAGCCCCACGCATTTTTTTTTTATTATTTCATGAAATTCATGAAATAATTAAAAAAAAGGGCTCCCCTATATTCTTGTGTCCGGCCAGGTACAAATAGGCACCTGGGGGTTGGGGGCAGCCCGTCGCTGCCTGCTGGATCCGGCTGGTTCCAGAAATACGGTGAAGCCCACGTGAAATTTTTTTCTGACAAATCCATAAAACAATGTAAATAAAAGGGACTGCATCTTTATTAAAGTGATCCTAAACCCAGAACACAACCCCACATCCCCTTCATACCTATCCATGCAGCTTGTGAACCTGCAGCGATCCATCCCTGTATCTTCCAAAACCGCTGTGGCATTCTTCATAAATCATACTTTTATAATCTCATTTCTGGGCATTTCACTGCAATTTTAAAGCCGCAGCAGGCGGGCCTGTGTGCCGCTCTCCCCCTCCTTTTCCTTAATTATGCACGCCGCCCTTGGCGTGCAAAACACCAGAGAGGCGGCTCGCCTCATACTATGGGCGTTGAAACCGGTATGACGTAATACGCGTCATACCGGTTTCAACGCCCATAGTATGAGGCGAGCCACCTCTCTGGTGTTTTGCACGCCAAGGGCGGCGTGCATAATTACGGACAAGGAGGGGGAGAGCGGCACACAGGCCCGCCTGCTGCGGCTTTAAAATTGCAGTGAAACGCCCAGAAATGAGATTATAAAAGTATGATTTATGAAGAATGCCACAGCGGTTTTGGAAGATACAGGGATGGATCGCTGCAGGTTCACAAGCTGCATGGATAGGTATGAAGGGGATGTGGGGTTGTGTTCTGGGTTTAGGATCACTTTAACCCCTGGACCATGGGCGAGGGGTTAATAAAGATGCAGTCCCTTTTTTAGGATTGTTTTATTGATTTTTCAGAAAAAAAATTAAATGGGCTTCGCCGTATTTCTGGAACCAGCCGGATCCAGCAGGCGACAGGCTACCCCCAACCCCCAGGTGCCTATTTGTACCTGGCCAGACACAAGAATATAGGGGAGCCCTTTTTTTTTATTATTTCATGAATTTCATGAAATAATTAAAAATAAATGCGTGGGGCTCTGCGCAATTTCTTTGTCTAGCCAGGTACAGCTAAGCAGCTGGGGGCTGGAATCCGCAGCACAGGGATGCCCAAGCTTTCTGGGCACCCCCCACTGCAAATTGCAGCCCGCAGCCGCCCCAGAAGATGGCGCGTTCATTGAAGCGCCATCCTCTGGCGCTGAACCCCGCTCTTCCAGCGGCCCTGGTGGCGGTGGCACGCTGGGTGATAAAGA
>JARQOC010004430.1:0-10033 GCA_033576535.1 Allobates femoralis
TTTTGTATTTTTGGGTCACGATAGACATACGAGGGCTTGTATTTTTGCTGGGTAAGTTGTACTTTTGTATTACATCATTCATGTTACCATATAGCTTACTGGAAATCATAAAAAAAAATCCAAGTGCGATTAAATTGCAAAAAAAGAGCATTTCCACAATGGTTTTGTTTTTGTTTTTTTTATTTATTTACCATGTTCATTATATGGTAAGTTAATAGGGTGAATGACTGGCATCAACCTCAAAGTGTAGGTGCAAACAGAAAAAAATACATTACTAAAGGAAAGGTTATCTGATGCAACACTAAACACTATGTGTGCACATTAATGAGTGCATGGAGTGGCTAGACTGCACAGCTAATGCAGATACTATGTAAATGGATTATAGCTTTCACTGCTCTAGATATAATGCAAAATGGAAGACTTAGCTTCAACAGTGGCCACTGTGGAGTGCCCGGTGACCAGCGACAAGGTGTTTCCGTCTCACCGGGACCTAGCACTATGACTAACGGAGGTATGAAATGTGTATGGGTTTATATGCCTCTATTTATAATTAAAAACAGGAAAAGTGTGTGTTGGACTCCAACAAGATGGAGACCACTGCTGGCCTCAGGGCGGTGGGAGGGGGATAAGGAGGGAGCCAGTCACAAAATATACACATGTAAGTTAATTGGGTGAATGACTGCCATCAACCTCAAAGTGTAGGTGCAAACAGAAAAAAATACATTACTAAAAGAAAGGTTATCTGATGCAACACTAAACACTATGTGTGCACATTAATGAGTGCATGGAGTGGCTAGACTGCACAGCTAATGCAGATACTATGTAAATGATTATAGCTTTCACTGCTCTAGATATAATGCAAAATGGGAGACTTAGCTTCAACAGTGGCCACTGTGGAGTGCCCAGTGACCAGCGACAAAGTGCTTACGTCTCACTCCACAGTAGTATCTGCATTAGCTGTGCAGTCAAGCCACTCCATGCACTCATTAATGTAGAAGAGATGAGAGGGGAGTAGAGGAGGAGCTCTTGGGAGGATCGCAGGTTGCGTGAGGGTAGGTAACGGGAGACCATGTCAGAGATGTATGGAGGGGACAGGTTGTAGATGGCTTTGTATGTCATGGTTACTGTTTTAAACCGGGATCTCAGAGTAGTGGGGAGCCAGTGAAGGACTTGGCAGAGGGGATAGACAGGGGAATAGCAGGAAGACAGATGGATTAGTCAGGCAGTGGAGTTTAGAATAGATTGGAGAGGTGCAAGGGAGGTAACAGGGTGGCCAGTGAGCAGGAGGTTGCAGTAATCAAGGCAGGACATGATGAGAGCATGAATAAGTGTTTTAGCAGTATCATCGTCGAGGAAAGTGCATATCCGCAAAATGTTTTTGAACTAGAGTCGGCAGGAGGCGGCGAGAGCCTAGATGTGGGGCTTCAAGGAAAGGGAAGAGTTGGGGATTACACCGAGGCACTTGGCATGGGGGACTGGGGAGAGTGAGCAGCCGTTGACAAGAATGAATAGGTCAGGTAGTGGGAGAGAGTAGCTTGAGGGGAAGACAATGAACTCAGTTTTGTGAATGTCCAGCTTGAGGAAGTGGGCAGAGAAGAAGGATGATATGGCGAACAGGCATTGTGGAATTTTGGATAGTAGGGAGGTGATGTAGGGTCCAGAAAGGTAGATCTGGGTGTCATCGGCATAGAGGTGGTATTGAAAGCAATGGGATTCAATGAGTTGCCCTAGGCCGAGAGCGTAGATGGAGAAGAGTAATGGTCCCAGAACCAAGCCTTGGGGGACACCGACAGATGGGGGGTAGGGTAAGGAGGAAGTGTGGGAGTGGGTGAAGCTGAAAGTCCGTCCATTGCTCAACTCCATTATCATATTATCGAGTATATACCTCCTATTAGACGAGGCGGAGACCGTATCAGACACCTCAAACAGCGTGAGGCATTTTGGATTTTCAAATTGCAAACTCTAGAGCCCAAGGGGTTAAACAGGGAATATGAGGTGTTTGTATAATACTCTATATAGTATATAGTATAAGATATATACAATAATTATGCTGAATTTTTTGTGGTTTTTATATAATTTGCTATACCTGTATTAGTATCAGATCAATAGGTCCCACATTGCTTAGATAGTGCCTTTTACTATTTATTTTCTATTGTTACCCCTTTTGCAGGCAGTTCTCCGGTTAGCATTATCTTATGGTGAATAATATTGTTCCTATTTTTCCCAAAATTCTGTCTTTTCTTATCTAATCTGTTTGTTTCTGTTTTACAGCCCTTTTGAGCTTCCTCCTTACTGCTTTTGAGCGCTCGGATGGATTTAATACTTCACAGTATCCTTCACATTATCTCTGACGCTTTAGTTCCGCTTTTTGGTTCTGCGCATGCGCGGGCTTGCGTTCCGCGACGAGACTTCCCTGCGTTCCAAGGGCCGGAAGCAGGAAGTCACGTCGCACCCCGCACGTGTTAAATAGTGCGGCGTGTCTCTCAGACGCCTCTCACAGCCTCTCCTCAGCCCCCCACGGCGTTCATGTAAGTTTGCACATGTTTATGAGTTCTCTGGTTGAGATGGTCTCCTCTTTTTCTCAATTTCTATGCTATGGTCTGTTTGCAGACTGTCTGGTGGAACTTGGTGTACTATCATTACATAAGCTTCCTGGGGCACTTTCCTTTTGCTTCACTGTTATGATTTCACTGCTGTGTTTTCTCCCTTTATAGCAATGCATTCCTACTATGTCTTTTAGGCACCATTAAATGCTGTGAGCCTCTGCTACGCAATATTAGCCAAGCTTAAGGTATACTTTACTCCTTTATTATATACACTATATTTCTTTTAATTGTTTCTACCCTATGTGATTTTAATTATTGTCTCTGTCTTCTTTAGACTACAATATGAAATAGGTCCTTATTAGCTCACTAGCTACAACGATGCTGTCTGATGTACTATTTATACCTCCTTGTCAGGTTGTTAGTGGGCTATTGCATTTGACTGATACAGGTATTATTTGCTCACATTTATATATAATTATGTGATCCACTGAGTTTGGTTCTCCTTACATTCACTTCATAGATATATATATGGATATATGTATATCTCAGGTCTGTTTATATCTTCATTCATACAGGAGAAAGTTTCCTAGGTTCTTTTCCATTTTTTGGATTCTTTGATATTAATGCCTGTGATCTGATCACATGATATTTCTTGGAATTATCACAGGTATGTCTATTGATTGATAAATTGGAGTATGGCTCCAGAGTCTATGTCATTTAATAATAATTCCTTAATATCCTATTTCCTGGTAACATTTTTATACGTAATTTCTTTTAGATTCTCAATATATTTTTTCATATTAATTTCTGATTGGATGTTCGTTCTGTTAATTTTTTTCTGTATATTGACTGATTATGTATATGTGAAGTATATTCTATTGTATTTCTCTTTTGTTTTCACCTAGTTGTACACTGATAAAGGCCGTGTGGCCGAAAAATGTTTTTGTTGTCATACACCTGTGACTTATTGTGGTCAAATAACTGTGACTTCCATGAATGTGATCAGTTTTTTTCATTAAAAATCGTTTCATTAGCATCTACGGATTCCTTTTTTCATTAATTGGTGTGCCAGAGTCTTCGGTACATACAGGCATCCAGCCATGTTTCTCCTGAGCAGCGGTTGGTCAGTAGTGCCCTTCCCCCATCCCGCTCCCATATCCCAGGAAGGGCCCTGTTAATAATTCCAGACAGCCCCGTGTGTGGCGCTTGTGATTGGCTAAGCAATTCAAGAGGAAGCGTGGTCTGTTGGAGGAGAAGCGCCATTTTACCAGCTTAGTGTAGTGGCAGCTTGTTGATGCTCAGACTGGAGGTCGTTACCTGTGGTGTGTGGACAGTGCTGCATGGTGACATGTCTGACTAGTTAGTGCCAGGCAGCAGTCCAGAGTTCTGTAAGCGTTGGCAATCAGTGCTGCCTCCTGTGCTAGAAGGATGCAGGACTGTGTCTGCCTACAGGACCACAGCTCTGCCAGTCGTCATTATGTGTCTATATGCTTGTACCAAGCCGCCATTGCCATTAAGGATCCTTGTTCTGGATTCTTCTGTGTGGTTCTTGTATGTGCATGTGATGGCACTGACATCTTTGTGTGGAGATCTTTTTTTCTGTTCCTGTAAACTAAAATGTCCACTATTTTGCTCATATTTACAGGATAGATATAAATCTGTATGAACCAGATTTATTTTTACCAATTAAAAAAAAAATACTTTATAGTATCAAATTTTCCAATTTTTAAGAAAATAATTAAAATGTATCAATCACAATTTTACAGTAGTGCATTATTGTGACTTGTTATCTGGTTTAATAATACAAAATAAAATAGCTATACTAATTATGTATTTATAATAATAATCTTTTGTCTCTAAATATGTGAATAATAGGCATTGATTAAATACAACCCCTGACAAACATTAAGGAATCACCTGGAATCAATGTTCATTCAGTTGTTTAATGTTGTAGAAAAAAAGCAGATCACAGACATGGTACAAAACTAAAGTAATTTCAAATGGCAACTCTCTGCCTGGAAGAAACACTAAAGGAAATCAAAATAAAAAATGTGGTAGTCAGTAAGGGTAATTTTTTTCAGACCAAGCCAAGTAGAGGGAAAAAATTCTGGAATTATTAAATTCTGAGGAAAAAAATTATGGAATAATGAAAAACAAACACACAAAAGAACACTCCAATACATCACTAGTATTTTGTTGCACCACCTCTGGCTTTTATAACAGCTTGCAGTCTCTGAGGCATGGACTTAATGAGTGACAAACAGTACTCATCATCAATCGTTCAATGATGGGGAAGGGGAGAGGAGTTTGAGCTAAACTGCTGATACTCACTGGATCCTGGTGCCGATGTGGTGGTTGGCTTCCGCCCAATTCAATGTGAGAAATTATGTTGAACCGTCCTCCGTCTTCTATCAAATCTTTATTCACAAATAGTTAAAACCATCATACATCATTTGTGAATAAAGGATTGATAGAAGACGGAGGCCGATTCAACATAATTTCTCACTCATCATCAATCTGGCTCCAACTTTCTCTGATTGCTGTTGCCATATCAGCTTTGCAGGTTGGAGCCTTGTCATGGACCATTTTCTTCAACTTCGACCAAAGATTTTCAATTGGATTGAGATCTGGACTATTTGCAGGCCATGACATTGACCTTATGTGTCTTCTTTCAAGGAATCTTTTCACAGTTTTTGCTGTATGGCAGGATGCATTATCATCTTGAAAAATGATTCTATCATCGCCAAACATCCTTTCAATTGATGGGATAAGAAAACTGTCCAAAATATTAATGTAAACATAGGCATTTGTTGAAGATGTAATGACAGCCATCACCCCAGTTCCTTTACCTGACATGCAGCCCTATATCATCAATGACTGTGGAAATTTGCGTGTTCTCTTCAGGCAGTCATCTTTACAAATATCATTGGAATGGCACCAAACAAAAGTTCCAGCATCATCACCTTGCCGAATGCAGATTCATGATTCATCATTGAATATGACTTTCATCTAGCCATCCACAGTCCACAATTTCTGTTCCTTAGCCCATTGTAACCTTGTTTTTTTCTGTTTAGGTGTTAATTGATGGCTTTTGTTTAGCTTTTCTGTATGTAAATCCCATTTTCCTTCGGGCAGTTTCTTACAGTTCAGTCACAGACATTGACTCCAGTTTCCTCCCATTCGTTCCTCATTTGTTTTGCTGTACATTTCCTGTTTTGGAGACATATTGCTTTAAGTTTCCGATCTTAACACTTTGATGTCTTCCTTGGTCTACCAGTATGTTTCCCTTTAACAACCTTCCCATATTGTTTGTATTTAGACTAGATTTTAGACACAGCTGACTGTGAACAACCAACATCTTTTGTAACATTGCATGTTTATTTACCCTCTTTTAAGGCTGGCTTCACACCACGGCAGAGTCCGGTCCGGGGCTGTCAGGATGAACCTGATAGCCCCGGACTGGATCAGCACACAGAACCGGAGGGCCAAATGTGCCCTCCGGTCCGCTGTGCAGCCGGACGCAGCTGCAGCTGCTGATGAATCAGGACCGCGGGGAGCTTATTGCGGTCCTAAAACAACAGCGCCGTGCAGCCGCAGGTGTCTGGTTCCCGGATCCTCCCGGATCGGGGCAATTAGGCCCCATAGGCTCCCATGTTAGGGAGCGCCGGATTGCACCGGATCTGGGAGGATCCGGGGGAATCCAGGAGAATCCGGGGGAATCCAGGAGAATCCGGGATACAGCAATTTGGGGAGATTTTTTTCCCCGGACACAAAAACGTTGCAAGCAACGTTTTCGTGTACGGTGAGAAAATCCGATTTCTCCCGGATTCTTCCGGAGAGATGGAAACCGGATGGTAGATAGCTGCTATCCGGCTCCATCCGGTCCGGGGCTGTCTGGTTTACACCGGTGGTGTGGTGTGAAGCCAGCCTTAGGGTACCGTTACATGTCGCGATATCGCAATGCAATATCGACAAAAAGTCACGTGGTACGGTCGTTGCAGTTGATATCGTTTGTGCGTTGTGTTGTGTAAATGGGCAATGCGACTCGAAAAAATCGTAGGTACGATATTGCAAGAAAATTGTGCAAGCCCTTCAACCGTACAATATTGCATATGTGATCTGGCATGATCGTGCTGTGTGATGGCACAACAACGATCTTGTTTGCAACTTCCCCTATTCACTACAATGTTAATGCTCGGTCCCTGGGTTGCTCATACCCAGCGCTCAAAAGTTGCGTACTACATCCTAGTTGCGTTGCCTGCTGATATCTCCCTGTGTGACATCTCCTATGCGATCTTGAACAAGTGCCAAAAACGTGTGTACTCCCGTGAAATTGTATGCGATATCGGAACGACATTGTGACGTGTAACAGTACCCTTAGTGTTTGAGAATCCTCTCCTTTGTTTCAATTGACATCTCTCGTGTTGGAGCCATGATTCTTGTCAGTCCACTTGGTGCAACAGCTCTCCAAGGTGTGATCACTCCTTTTTAGATGCAGACTAAGGAGCAGATCTTATTTGATGCAGGTGTTAGTTTTGGGAATGAAAATTTACAGGGTGATTCCATAATTTTTTCCTCAGAATTGAGTGATTCCATAATTTTTTCCCTCTGCTTGGTCTGAAAAAAATTAACCTTACTGACTACCACATTTTTTATCTTGATTTCTTTTAGTGTTTCTTAAAGCCATAAAGTTGCCATTTGAAATGACTTTAGTTTTGTGCGATGTCTGTGATCTGCTTTTTTCTACAACATTAAACAACTGAATGAACATCCTCCGAGCACGTTGATTCCATCATTTTTGCCAGGGCTTGTATAAGCCATTTGATAAGAATACCTAAAGCATGTATAGTGTCATAATTACAAGTTCATACATTTACATTTCTAATTCATGCATATACCCTTCTATTGTTCGTGCAGCTCCATTCACATCCATATTACCTGTGATCTGTACACTGAAACATGTTTTTACATATAAAACATATTGTCAACAAAATTTCTAATCTTTTATATTAAGTGTGCAAAGATTCACTTTTTCCCCTGGTTTTCATTGAATTCAATAGAGTAGCACATATGCAGATATGCAATCAGAAAATGAAAATCTGTCACTTTATGCAAACTATGTTATAGTGATGGAACACCTTGCAATCGCACTTCGTAACTCTCCCGACATCACCACCGGTGTGACAACACAGCCTGTTACATTGTGTGGCGTGGGTTAAATTTTCTTAATTTGGCCAGATGTGTTGGTCTTTTGTTGATAATCTCATGTTTGTGTGGCGCCCCTGCGGGTATTAGCCACAGTATAAGATCATAATAGTTGCACTCACTTAGAAAGCCATGCCACTGCACTACCACCTTTGGCCAGTAGGGGGAGCTCCAGAGACACCAGAGATTTCCCTAGAGATAAAACACTGGTTTGAGGTAAATTTTCAGACAGTTGGAGCCATGAGCTCAGAGTGACAGGAGCTGCATTGAGTTCCTGAGGACTGGCTGACAATTTCCAGGGCCAAGCCATCGGTCTGAGGAGGAGAAAACTGATAAGAGGAACACTTTCAGAATCGGGTAGCATCATTATCTACCCTAGATAAAAAGCGCAGATACGGATACCGGATCCGTGGCTGCATTAGTTATATACAATACAGCAACCGGAAAAACGTGAGGTAACAACAAGCTTCACAGGGCCAGACACAGCAACATACTAAGAGTTCAGCAGTACTCCCGGAGGGGGTAAGCAGAGAGAGACAAAGGACTCAAGTTGCCTGTTGAGTGGGACCCAGAGAGGACAGATTTGGGCCGGCAGCGAGTTCACACACGGCAGCAGGGCCACATAGACAGCGCAAGCAGGAGGTAAAGGACCCGGTGGGGCCTGAGCAACTGAACCCCTATTGCAGACTCCGGAGACGGGACTTGTTGTATTATAGTTTGGTTGAAAGTAAACCAGTTAAACCTCATCTGTGCCTCAGCCTCTGATTTAACAGTTACCATCTATCCAGGATTGGGACCATCACCGCTGAGAGGATTTGCTGTGAATCAAGTAAGTGTCTGTGCCCTTAACATCTCCTCACCATACTTCCATCTTCATCCATCATTAACTTTAACATCACCTGTCCAGGGGACCCTACAGCCCTACCCGGAAAAGGGCTATACCATCTCAGCTGCCTCTCACCATCATCCCCTGGCCAGTACAAGGCAGCGGTGGCCATATATAGCCACATTATTCTGGGTGGCGTCACGACAATAACATCTACAAACTTTATAAACTATATAAACTTCTAAATCCCCTGTAAATACCCCCTTTTAGGAGTGTGCCAGCCTGGGGCCACGGCCTGGGTCCAGCCACCAGTGACTCCCCCAAGGAAAGGGACCCTGCGCCGGGTATCCCGGTCCCCTAAGCTGGGCGGCACATTTGCAAATACATTGTTTCTTGCCAGACGATTCAAACCTTTATTGTCAGAGGTTGTATATTGCTAATTGAATTCCTCCCCCCTTTTTGTCTCCCTCCCCCCTAAAAAGGAAAAATTAAGCATTTGGCTTGAAATTCCCCCCAACAAAGCACAGCCTTTTTCCCACCAATCCTGAAAGACCACAATAACCCCTGAGATGATGCCCGGGCCCTATAAAAAAATTACTTGTTTCCCCCTATGCATAAAATTACCCTTTCCCCCACCCGATTTTACCTGATAAAGGGCAAATTTTTTATAAATAGCCGAAACGTGTTGTGTTTGAATTTATAAAAAATAAATTTTAAATTTTTCTTTAAAAATTTTTGGGGAAAATTAATGAATCATCGGGAAAGGGAATCCTTGACAAACTGGAAATCCTTTCCTGCATTCCCTGACGAATCTCCTACAAGGTAGTTCATTCCACCTTTTTGAGCTGCGGGGCCAGCAGACCCCAAAGAGATTACTCCCACCACCCAAACACAGGGTTATATGCTGAACCCGCAAGACAAACCCAAAAAATGAGAAGAATTTCTTTACTTTTTATATAAGTAAATCTCTGACTTAGAAACTTGCCCCCCCCTTTTTTTCCCTCTCACCCTTTTCTCCCCAGACTTTTATTGTCTTTGAAGACATAACTGAAATTTTTTTTAGCACCAATAGTTTTTTAAGCTACATTTTCTTCAATCTAGGGGCTCCGGGCCTGATTGGGAAAACCTTTAAACCCCACCAAGAAATTTTTTTGTTCAAGGAAAAATCAAATTAAATTTTCCCCGCAGGGGTTCAATTAAAAATAAAAGGAATTTTCGGGCCCCGGATTACCAAAAATATTTATGGAAGAAACCCAGTTTTGGGAAAAAATTTTGTCACCAAGGGTACATACATTTCTGTGCATGGTCACTTCCTAAACTTGCCATATTTTTTTTTTTCGGTGGGTGCCTGCCGAAAGTGGGTGCTGCTGGATTGCAGTAAGTGGGCCCTTTTAAGCCCCGAAGGCATGAAGATATTTAATTTCCCCGGGGAGCCATGGAAGGGTGAGACCTGTTG
>JARQOC010004431.1:0-10014 GCA_033576535.1 Allobates femoralis
CAGAGGGGGGGGGGCCCCCAATAAAAAAAAACCCCAGGGGTTTAACTCCCCTTTTTTTAACCCCCACAAAAGAAAAGAAAAGCAGTTAAATTTATTTTATGCGGGGGAAAAGCAAAAAAATTATATTTTCCATACAAAAATTATTCTAATCAACAAAAAAAATTTTTAAAAGAGGGTAATCATGAAGGGGGTGTTTTTAAACTTAATATTGTATGAAACAGAATTAGAAATGTTAAAAATTTTAAATTTCAAAGATAATCATTGGGGGTTTTTCTTTTAGCAAAAAAGGGAGTTTTTTTAAAAAAGGGAAAGGGGAAAGAGAAAAAAAACATAATGTTTTTCCTTTCCCAAATGTGTTTCCTTTTTTTTTTTGGATTAGGCTTTAAAAAAAAAAGAAAAAAAAAAAAAAAAAAAAAAGAAATTTTTTTTCCTACAGGTAGTTTAAGAGTTGAAAATGAGTGCTTTCTAAGTTCCCCAAAAAATTAAGCTAAGAAAACCGCTCAAAAACTTTCTTGGTTTTTTGGGGGCTTTAAACCAAAAGACCCATTGCAAAAAACCCCCCAAAAACAATGTAATACTTTAGGTTTTCCCCCAGTAATAAGCGGGGGCAAAAACATGGCCTGATGCCCGGCTCCTTGCAATCAGTCCGAGGCCTCAGTATCACAACTTAACAATCAATCAATTTTAAAAGGCATTTTTTGAAGGATACAACAAAAACCCCCAGAAATTGTGAAAAATTTAAAAATTTTTTTAACACACCCCCCTTGTCATAAAGGTGCAAAAAACAAAATTAAGGAGATCCCTGGAAAGATATAAAAAAGGGGCCCCTCCTATGGTCATATTTTATTTTTTGGGAAAAAAAAATTTTGGAAATATATTTTTTAAGGATGCTCTGAAAAATTAGAGAGAGAGTTAAAATTTAAAAACCATAAATATTTTTACACATACACACAGCTTGGCAAATATTAAGGGCCCAAAATGAAAATTTTCCATTCCACTGTTTTTTTTTTTTTAATAGGTATTTTTTTGGGAGTAAAATGACGTTGCTGTTCTATTCTATAAACTATTGAAAACATGTCCCCAAAAAATTCAACACTCAAAACTTTGTATTTATTTGCAGCAAATGTAAATTTAAAAATTTTAATTAAAAAAAAACTTTGCTTTCGCCCCTCTAATAATTAAAGAAAAAAATTCATACTCATTAGAAACAACAATACTGTTTTTCCCCAAACTCAGGGGGGTTTTTTGAAATCAATATTTGGTAAAATAACTGTTTTTTTAATCACAGCTTTCATGGTCTTCCATGCTTTTCCATCATCTTTCACACTGTTTTTTTTGGGACCTTTACCCCCTGGGGGCACAAAAATGTAACAGTTCTTTTTTGTTTTTGGGCTTTACTTGCCATCTTCCTTTCTTGTTTAACTTTCCCCAGAATTTTTTTTTTGGGGGGTTAAAGGGGGGAGATTGGGCGGGCCCCAGACCGGGTCTTGAGGGGGGTACTCCTTAACCACACTTTGGGATTGACCTACTTTTGGAGGGGGCATTGTCTGCTGGGAAAATAACAGCCCCCTAGAGTTGGGGAACATTGCCTGAGCAAAAGGAACTTTTTTGTAAAAGGTCTTTGAAATGCGGCGTATTCATACCCCCTACGCAAAGATTAACCCCCCAAATTTCCCCTTGAAAAAGGGGAAACCCCATATCACAACGATGCTCCACCAAATTTCACACTGGGTGCAAACACTGTCCCAAACACTGGGGCTTGTACGATTTCCGGGGGGTCTAAATTAACCTTTTTTAACACCAGGTTTGGGCAAAGCTAAAAATTTAAAGTTATCAGAGAAATTACTTCAGTCCTCTATGTCCAATCCGGGGTCACCCCTTGATAGGGGGCCCCCCAAAACCAAAAGGGGGACCCATCGGGCCCAAGGGGGTTTTGCATCCGCAGAGGCCGGGGTTGGCCCCTTGCAAGGGTTTTAAAAAAGGTGAAAAAGGGGAAAAACCAGGTAGTTTATTTTTTCTGTTGGTTTGGGGCCCCAATTTGGGGAAAATTCCCCAGGTTTTTCCCAAAAGGGCACGGGGGGGGTCCCCCCTACCCTGCTAGGAACGGGTACTTCCTATTTCGATAAACGTCCTGGGTGGCGTAGCGTACCCCAACGACCCGGGTTTTTGCCTTTGAGGTTTCCCCGCCGTTTGGGATCCTCCAGGAGAATGAACACAGCGTCTGTCGTCCGGAAGGGAGCTTTCTGGAAAAGTAATACCAAAGGGTCGTAAAACCCGGGCCAGAGTACGCAGGGCCTTTTTCCCCCTTGATCACCAGGCAAAGCAGGAAAAAGCCCCCAATTTATTAAAAGATAAGTTTACTTTGGGGAAAGGGAAAGGTGGGGAAAGTACGTAGTACCACCTTTTTTTATGAAAAAAAAAAGGGCTCTTGATTGAAAGTGCCCCCAAAAAATGAAATGCGTCGGAAGGAATTAATTTTCCACCCCCGAAAGTGGCTGTTGACCTCACCCAAAGGGGTTTTTTGGGGGGTCTTTTGGAAAAAAACATCCCGGACCTAATTATGGGTTAGGATTCCGTGGCCCCCCCGGGAAAAAGGGGGCCCCAAAAGGATACTCTTTGGAGAAAAATTCTGACTTTAGAGCGCTTGCAAGACGGCGTTTGGGAAAAGACCGAAAAAGTCGGGGGCCTCCCCCTTTTGGGATTTTAAAAGTAGGGGGGATTGTAAGCCTGACGAAGGAAACTGGAATCACTGGGAAAAGACAGAGGAAGTGGGAGTGTTCCCTATCCTGCTCGTGAGAAAAGAAGAGTCCCCCACGACGTTTGGGAATCCCGGTGAGGCCGGCATATGGGGGGGTAACCCCCGGGGGTTTTTTGATTCTAGTGAAAAAAAAAAACGCGCTTTAAACCCGAGTCTCAAACTACTCCCCTCCAATTTGGGGGCCGGAATTTTCCCCCGGGGGAAATGGGACTCGTATAGGAGGTTCGGCCGGTCTGGAAGGCGCTGGGGGTAAAAAAGGGAACTATTGTACCAGGGGGGGGTGGGAAAAAAAAGGGGAAAAAGGGGGGGGGGTCCTTCCGACAGGATTTTTGTTGCTACTCTCGGAAAGGTAAGGGGGGGGAAAAATTGGCAGTCAGAAAAGACGCAGGATTTTCTAGCCATCCCTCCATGGGGGGGGGTCTGTGACCGAGTTAAAAGGGAACGGGGGGCCCCCCGGGATCCCCCCGGGGGGAGGCCAACAGACCCCCAATCTGGGGGCCCCCCGGGTTTGGGGCAGATTTTATGAAACACATCCGGGTGCAAAGCTTTCCCCCTTGGGGAAAAGCCCTCCGACTGAGGAAAAAACTGCAGCCCCAGCTTTTCCCCCTGCGGAATGTGAACTGCCCCAAAATGATGCCCCCTTGACCTCGGCCCAAAGGGGGAGAATGCCCCACCTTGAGAAGTGCCGTCTGCTGCGGGCTGCTCTGGGGGTTTAAATGGGTAACCGCTGTGTCCGATAAAGTGCAGCCATGGCGGTCCGCCAGCATAGGTGAAAAAAATTGGAAGGGGGGGGGTATGGCACGGAACTCCAACAAAATTGATTGGTAGGTCCCCCAAATTTTTTTGTAAAACTACTTCCCTTTGGGGTGTGATTCCCGGGAACTCCTCTCCAAAAAAAAATGGCTTTGGAAAGGTGTTGAGTACTTTTAAAAATTTACCGGAAGGAAGATCGTCCCCTGGGGGGAGGTGGCGGTCGAAACAATCAGAGCACAGCCCGCATGACCCACGGGGCAGGGAAAAGTTGCCCTAGGGAAAAAGGGTTTTTCCCCGTCCCAGGCCATTAAAAAGGCCATCTGAAGTAGGGGGGAGAAACGGACAAAAAGAACATTTCCCCTTACTCCCTTTTATTTTACCAGGAGCCCCATTTCAAAAGGATTGGTGTGGGGAGGGGAAGAAGGAGAGCGAAAACTTCCTGGTGTGGGGGGTTTGCCTTTTCCCGAGGGGGGGGAAACCAAGCCTCGATAAGTATTGAAGGGGGCATGCCCAGGAAAGGAAAACGGGCCCAAAAGGGTTGGCAAAAAAATTTTTTTGGGGTCACTCCCACCCCCTTTTTGTGATGTAAGGGGTGATTGGCCCCACTCTGTGCCTTGAGAATGTGGAGCCTTTTTTAGGGGGGCGTCCAGATAAGGGGGGAAAGGGATCACTCCTCCGCAATGAGAGATGCCAGGCGGTTTGCCAGGGCCCTCCCCCCTTGTTTTTTTAGCAAAGAAAAAAGGGGGGGGGCCAAAAAAATTTTTGAAAATGACAACTTAAAACCCAAAAACCCGGGGGGAACGCTGGTGGTAGGGAAAAATTTTGGCATTTGAAGATGGGCCGTTTTTAAAATGCCTTGGAGGGGGGGGAAAATTTAGCTTTCTTTCATAGAGCAAGGGGGGGGAGCGAAGAGATTCGAACGGGAAAAACAGCAAAGGGGGGAAAAATTTTGGGAAAAAAGGGGGTTTGGGGCGATTAATGGGGAAATTAAGAAAAACTGTCCTTTGTGGGAACTAAGGGGGGTTCAAATAGAACCATCTGAATCTTTTTGGTAATTGGAAAATGACCCCCGGGGGGGAAAAAAAAGGGGGGAAATCAAAATGTAAAAATTTTGCAATTGTTTTTTGGAGATTTTTGGGGGGTTGAGGGGAAAAACCCGGGGTTTTTGGGGGATGTGTGTAAACTCTATCTGGGTAACGGAAACAAAAGATCTTGTATCCCTCGTATCTGTGGTATAGCCAGACACGATGAGAAGTGTAACGGGTGCCAATGGGGGGGGTTTTTGGGGGAGATGGGGGTATGAGGAGGAGAACCGAGGGGGTCGGGACCTTTGTTTGACTGTCTAGGTCGGGGGTTGGGGTAGAGTTCGTCTTCTATACAGACGTGAGGGTCTGCTTTCCCATGGTGGGGCGTTTGCAGAGGCAGGCTCCGGAGGGGGCCGGGGCCCCAAGGGAGTTCCGAAAAAGGGAAAAAAAAGAGGTGTTTTGGGGGTCCGATATATGGACATCCCGGGCAAAATAGAGGGACGTTTTTTCCAACCCCCAAGTGGGCCCTCCAAAAAAGGTTTTTTTAGTCGCTCTTTAAAAAACCCCCCAGTGACCCAATCGGCACGCCATTGCTGGGCAGGGGGCCCCTGCAAAATTTTAAAAACGCATTTGGGGGCAGCGAACAGGTAGCAGAATTCGGGGAAGCCAGATGAGATTGTCTCCTCCCCCGTACCCTGTTGAGGGAGATCATTAACCCCCGCAATAAAAATTTTTCAGGTTTCAGGCCATACCATGTGAGCCGGGGCCCCCCCATACGAAACATAAGAAGGAACAGGGAAGGGGCTCCAGCCTAAAAAGCGGAGCATCAAACGCTCAAACCCGCCTGTCAGGGGGGTTCTTTTGGGGGAAGATCCATAGGCAGGGCATCAGTGGGTTTTGTGCGAGGTCACTGAAAGGGGGGAAACCCCCCAATTTTTATTTTTGGGTGGGGGGGGGGGGTGGTTTGAAAAAGGGGGGGTAGTTTTTTTTATGGTTTCAGCCACCAAAGCGCTTTTTTCGGTTTTTTTCCCCCCCCGTGGTGGGATAGCTTGGAAAATTTTTCCCCAATCCATAAAACCTTTTGGGGGCTTTTTCTTGTTTGAAGGACACTGCCCGGTCCCGAGTCTGGGCGAGACAAACGGCAAAACCCTTTTGTGTGTGGTTGATTCTGATGAAACGCCACCATCACCCATGCCTGACAAAATCAATGTCAAAAAAATTTTTCCCGATCCAGGTCAGATCACCTCTGGGGGGCATGAGATAAAAGAATTTTGTTTACGTACCGTAAATTATTTTTTCTTTAATCATCAATGGGAACCCAGACAATGGGGTTTAGGGCACTGCCCTCCGGGGGTCCCCCCTAGGTACTACAAGTTTGTAGCCCCCCCCCTTTTCCCCCCGCTTAAAAACCCCTACCGCAGGGAACACCCTCATTTTTTCCATAAGTGCGGGGAAAAAAAAAAACCCAAACCCCCCGAAACATCGGGAAGAAGCCGGGGCAAAACGGTTCAACAACCGGCAAACACTTCCCAACAGGGAACAGATCAACTGCAAAACATCGGGGGAAAAAGGGGGGTGGGGGGGGGGGGTTCCCCATTAAAGATTAAAAAAAAAAAAATTTACGGTAGTAAAAAAAAATTCCTTTTTTTGGTCATCATGGGGGGAACCCCCACCCCAAGGGGATGTCCAAAAAAATACCCCAGGGCGGAAAGTTCCTAAAAAAGGGGGGGAAAAACACTGGTTCCCCTTTTTAAAGGGGGGAAAAAAACCCGCCGCCTGGAAAACCCCGCCTGCCCAAGTTTGCATCCGCAGAGGCATGGGCATGCCCCATGGGGGCTTAAGAAAGTGGAAAGGCCCCCCAAGGGGGGGCCGGGCCTGAACACCTGTAACAAAACGCCGAGGGTCCCCCAAGGCCCGGGGGCAGATTTGAGCCTTCAATCCCCCGGGGGAGAGGCAAACCAAAGACCGGTAAGCCTCTTGAAGGGAAAAGCCTTCCCCCCAAACTGGCCAAGGTTTGATTTGAGGGGACCCCCCTTTTACAGGACCTGTCGTAAGAAAAAAAAAGGGAAAAATCCAAAACCCAAAAAGGGAGGGGGGTCCGGACACTAAAGCGTAAAACCCCCCTCCCGAGATCCAATTTGGGACCGCGCTCCCCCTTTTGGACGGAGGGGGCAAAAGGGGGGGGAAAAACAATCTCCGGGTTCGGGTAAAAATTGATACCACCGGGGGCAAGAATTTTGGGGCCCTGGGGGGAAAACACCCCCTTTTTTTTGGTTTAACCCCCAAAGAAAGGTGATTTTAAACGATATGCGGGCCCCAAATTTTGAAAACCCCTCCTCAAGACGTAATCGCCACCAAAAAGGGGCCCTTTTGGACAATAATAGAGAAACATCTCTCAGTGGCCCAAAAGGGGGGTTTTTCCTGAAAAGCCCCCGGACCATGAAAACCCCCCCAAAAGGGGCCAGGGGGGTCTCTGTGGGGCCCCCGGAAAAAACCATCCCACACCCCCTCAGAAATTGAGGGGCCTTCGGGAGGACCCCCCAAACCCCCCGTCAAACAGCACTGACAAAGCTGATACTTACCTTCAAAAGGCCTAGGGTTTTAAAAACCCAAAAACCCAAAACCCCACGTAAAAAGCCCAAACCCCCGTGGGTTGGGGGAAAGGGCCCGGGGGCCGTCCCCCAAGGCACACCCGGTAAAAAAGATTTTTTTCCCCCTCCCCTTTTGGGGCTCCTTTTTCCCGGAACGGGGGGCCTGCCCGATTTTTATATGGGAACCACTGTAGGGGAGAAACCCCGGGTGTCAGCAGCCAGGCCCCAAGACCATGCAGTCAATTGAGGGGGCCCCGGAATTTAGGTGGAAAAATTTTGGGGCCCTTTCGCGAGAATCTGCGCTTTCTGGGGAAAACCCACCTGGCCCCCCGCCTGACTTTTTTACAGGCCCGGGGACCAGGACCCCCCGGGGAATCTGGGGCCCCTAAATGGCCCACCCTGCACTCCGACCTGATCTTTCCACAGCACCCTGGGAAAACAAAATAAGAGGGAACACAAAAGGGAGATGGAATTGGACCAAGTCCCAAAATCAGAGCCCCCGCTCCCCGAGACTGGGGGGCCCCCTGACCCCCCCCTTATTTCGGCACCTGATGATTCGCCCCGGGGGCCCTCAGATCCACTCCGGCGTGCCCCCCTGCTGCAGGGTTTCTGTGAAGAGTCCGGGGAAGAGACCAAACTCCCCCGGGCCATCCCCGCCGGCTCAGATATTGGCCCCCAGTTTTTCGACCCCCGGGGTTTTTAACTGCGGAGATAGGCGTTTTGTCTCCGCCCAGGAAGGATGCGGGGGAAATTCGGGCCCCCGAGCCTCTCCTCCGGGGTTCCCCCCCTTGATGATTTATTAACACGGCCGGCATTGTCGGACTGAACCCGAAAGGGGGTTTTTCCCGAGAGGAATCTCTGAAACGCCAGGAGCGCCAGATAGACGCCTTGATCTCCCGCACGTTTTCCCGCAAAAGCCGACCCCCTGATCCCCGAGGCCCCTTGGGGGCCCCCCGGGGTTTTTAAGAACACCGCCCCCCAGCCCTTCAGACTGCGTCCCGGGGGTCCCAATAACCATGGGTTTTATGAAAAAGGGGGGGCCCCGAACAAGTGGGTGTGGCTGTGCCCCCCTGCAGGGAATCTCTGGTCGGGGGTTTTGGGAAAAAAGGGCACCAGCCGATTTGGAGATCGTTCTTTTTTTCCCCCCGCGGAGAATCCCAGCTGGAAGGGCGGAGGGAAAAAGGCAAAAAGGCAAACCCCCCCCGATTGCCGCCACCCCCTGCGCCCCCCAGCTTTAAAAACCCCCGAGGGGTATTTGTGGGGGACAAAGGGAAAATGCTAGACTCCTATTGGGTGGCATTTTGTTTTCTCGGGCAGAGACACCAGGCTAGGGTTTTGGGAAAAACCCTGCCCAAAAATTTTTAAAAATGGGTCGGAACTGCGTTTTACTTCGGGAAAAAAGGAGCCAACCCAAAAATTCCAGGACCGCATGGTCCAAACCCCCCTCACTTGACAAGGGGGTTTTCCCATGGCGCCCCGACCCGCAGGTCTTCCCCCAAAAAGGGAATGCGGCAAAGTCCCCCGTCCGGGCCCCCAAGCCCTCAAGGGGGCCACACTTTTTTTTGGGCCCCTGGTGCCGGGGGCCAAAACCCCCCCGGGCAGCGCTACCCAAAAAGGAAGTTTTTCCCCCCCCGGGGGAAACTCAAAAAGCGCTGATGAGCCGGGGGCAATGGGCACGTGAAGGAAGCGTCTCTGATATCTATGGACGCTAAAAAAAATCCCCCCGTGGGCACGCTGCGACACGGGGGCAGTGTTCCATACGGAACTTCCAAACCCCCCAAAAGTGATGGTTGAAAAAAAATTTAGGTCCAGAACCGGGCGGAAGGATCCGTCCTTCTTTGGGGACGAAAAAGAGGTTGGAGTAAAAACCCCTGAACCTCTCCCCGGGAAAGGGCCCCCGGGCCACCACCCTTTCCCTCTCTGCGGAGTCCCCCCCGCACCAAAGAAAAAAGGGCCCGAGCTTTTTCGGGGGGGGGGACCGACCGATGGAATCGGGATTCGGTTTTGAAAGTCCGCCCCTATCCTTAACCTCGCGAGCCCACGTCTTTAAAAACCCCCTGATCTGGAAAATTGAAGTAGCCAATCGTCCAAAAAAGGGGACAGCGGACCCCCCACCTGGGGGGAAAGGGGGGGAAAAGGGGGAGCGAGTCTGTAAGGGGGGTTTTGGGGGGGGGCAGCTGTGCCCCCCCCCGGGGCTTTTTGGACGCCTTAGGGCCACTGAAAAGCGGGCTTCCCCCTGGGTCCTTTGCGAGCGGACGGTGCTGATGACTGTGAGCTGGACCGAAAGGACCATTTTTTGGGCCCCTTTTAAACGATAACCGGGGGCTTAGGTTTATTCTGGGGGTTTTTTAGACTCAGCAGAATCCTTAATCAGCTTTTCCCGCTCTGTGCCAAAAAGCCTGTCACCAGAGAACGGAAGTTCTGCAGAATCTTCTTTAAAGTGGGATTTTGGGGTCCCAAAGACGCAGCCACAACAACCCGCGGACGCTATAGCATTGGGCCCAAGCCACGCTGAGCGAGTGGGGGTTTCCAGAGTGCCGTTCTGGCGAAATCGCTAGGGCCCCGCTGGCCCTCGCCCCCTCGGTAATGCCAGGACCTTGGACTGGACCGCCAGGTCGTGATAACATCCAAAAAGGTAGTGACCGCTTGAAGTCCAACCCTGGGAAAGTTGGGGCAAAAAGAGACCCCACCGCCTCATAAAGACTTGGGGAGTTCTCGACTTGTCTATCAAGCATCCTTCAGCGAGGAGCTATCAGAGGGAAGAAAAGGGAGGTGCAGCAACCTGGTCATGGGGCATCCACCTAAAGGGGGCGCCACTCCTGAAGACCTCCTGGGGAAAAGGGGGAACGATTGCCTTGGTTTGCGGACATAACGCCGCCCAGGATGT
>JARQOC010004432.1:0-10010 GCA_033576535.1 Allobates femoralis
AGAAAAGGACCTCGGACTGAACCCTAAGGAATCCCAACAGTAAGAGACAAGGAGAGGAAGAGGAGCTGGCAAAAGATACAGTGAGAGAGGTAGAAGGAGAACAAGGAGAGAGCAGTGTCCTTAAACCCAATAGAACAGAGCCTAGAGAAGAGAAGCTGGTGATCCACAGTATTGAATGCAGTGGAGAGATCCAGGCTGTTAGTAGATCATTAAGACTTTAGTGAGGGCAGTTTCAGTAGAGTGTAAGGAGCGGAAGCCGCATTGTAGAGGGTCAAGAAGAGAATTATCTGAGAGATAGTGGATCAGACGGGAGTGGACCGAGCGTTCCAGGAGTTTAGAGATGAGAGGGAGATTAAATAGCAAAAAACTGTTAACAGATTTCCTTTAACTTAATTCTATAGAGAAAAAAATATAAAATCTCATTTTCAATTGTAACTGTGAATTTTTAGAAATAATTTCTAAGTGTGCGATAAACAACAACTTGAACCAAGTACATGTAGTCTCATTATGTTTTATTTCTATAGTGAATTCAGATCCTGCTCTAAATATATACATAGTCAAGATGAAAGAAAACTCTAAAAAATGCTTACGGCTACGTCTGGAGAACGTTTTTGATCTTGCTGCATACATAGGCATATTCTTTAAAATGAATTATTCGCAGCTGTACTCAGACTCCATATTGAATTTTCAGCCCCAGAATACTTACAGATCAGTCTGCATGTTTTACCTAGTCTACTCTATATGATGGGCTTAATGTCTCGGTATTTTACTTTAATTTAAATTGCTTACATGCTATATCTACTCTCTACAACCTACTTGAAGGAAACTGAATTAATTCACTGCCATTTTCCTCCTTCCCAGCAGTCTCTATAACCCCTGACTTTCTGCTTCACGGCACATCTTGAAAGTCCTCTTAGGTCTTTTCTCTTGTTCATTTCTAATTGTCCCTGACATCAACACTTCACTTACCTTGAGCAGCTGTCTCTGAAGAAAGCTATATTCTATATTATGTAAGCTGACTGCTCTTTAATGTTCACATTGAAGTCAATTTGTGTCTTTATTATTTTATTAAATCATTCTAAAATATGTGCAGTATAAAGATGAGAAAGTGTGTAATCTTAATATCAGCGGTAGTTCGGCAGCTTTTTTAATGTAAGAGGCAATGAATTCAGAAACCCTCATTCAGCTCCAAGGGTTTATCACGATATCTGTTGAATGTCAGTCAGCTCACAGCTTTGAGCTATGATCCAGGCAATTTTATATATATATATATATATATATAATATATATATATATAATATATATATATATATATATATATATATACAGTGCCTACAAGTAGTATTCAACCCCTGCAGATTTAGGTGGTTTGATAAGATGCAAATAAGTTAGAGCCTTCAAACTGCAAACGAGAGTAGGATTTATTAACAGAAGCATAAATCTTACAAACCAAAAAGTTATGTTGCTCAGTTGAATTTTAATAAATTTTAAACATAAAAGTGTGGGTCAATTATTATTCAACCCCTCAAACCACCAGCATTCTGTTTGGTCCCCCTAAAGTATTAAGAAGTAGTTCAGG
Organism: Allobates femoralis; assembly: GCA_033576535.1. NCBI lineage: Eukaryota > Metazoa > Chordata > Amphibia > Anura > Aromobatidae > Allobates > Allobates femoralis. Next base: position 1,580 of record JARQOC010004432.1, read on the forward strand.
CACAAAGAACAATGAGCTTCACATGTGTGGATTAATTATCTCTTTTGCCAGCCTTTTCTGACTATTTAAGACCCTCCCCAAACTTGTGAACAGCACTCATACATGGTCAACATGGGAAAGACAAAGGAGCATTCCAAGGCCATCAGAGACAAGATCGTGGAGGGTCACAAGGCTGGCAAGGGGGTACAAAACCCTTTCCAAGGAGTTGGGCCTACCTGTCTCCACTGTTGGGAGCATCATCCGGAAGTGGAAGGCTTATAGAACTACTGTTAGCCTTCCACGGCCTGGACAGCCTTTGAAAGTTTCCTCCCGTGCCGAGGCCAGGCTTGTCCGAAGAGTCAAGGCTAACCCAAGGACAACAAGGAAGGAGCTCTGGGAAGATCTCATGGCAGTGGGGACATTGGTTTTCAGTCAATACCATAAGTAACGTACTCCACCGCAATGGTCTCCGTTCCAGACGAGCCTGTAAGGTACCTTTACTTTCAAAGCGTCATGTCAAGGCTCGTCTGCAGTTTGCTCATGATCACTTGGAGGACTCTGAGACAGACTGGTTCAAGGTTCTATGGTCTGATGAGACCAAGATTGAGATCTTTGGTGCCAACCACACACGTGACGTTTGGAGACTGGATGGCACTGCATACGACCCCAAGAATACCATCCCTAAAGTCAAGCATGGTGGTGGCAGCATCATGCTGTGGGGCTGTTTCTCAGCCAAGGGGCCTGGCCATCTGGTCCGCATCCATGGGAAGATGGATAGCACGGCCTACCTGGAGATTTTGGCCAAGAACCTCTGCTCCTCCATCAAGGATCTTAAGATGGGTCGTAATTTCATCTTCCAACAAGACAACGACCCAAAGCACACAGCCAAGAAAACCAAGGCCTGGCTCAAGAGGGAAAAAATCAAGGTGATGGAGTGGCCTAGTAAGTCTCCTGACCTTAACCCAATTGAAAACTTGTGGAAGGAGCTCAAGATTAAAGTCCACATGAGACACCCAAAGAACCTAGATAACTTGGAGAAGATCTGCATGGGGGAGTGGGCCAAGATAACTCCAGAGACCTGTGCCGGCCTGATCAGGTCTTATAAAAGACGATTATTAGCTGTGATTGCAAACAAGGGTTATTCCACAAAATATTAAACCTAGGGGTTGAATAATAATTGACGCACACTTTTATGTTTAAAATTTATTAAAATTCAACTGAGCAACATAACTTTTTGGTTTGTAAGATTTATGCTTCTGTTAATAAATCCTACTCTCGTTTGCAGTTTGAAGGCTCTAACTTATTTGCATCTTATCAAACCACCTAAATCTGCAGGGGGTTGAATACTACTTGTAGGCACTGTATATATATATATATATAACCATTTTCCAAATTATTATGCAAATGTTCTTTTTCTCTGATTTTCCTAAATGGTCAGTGCAAATGACAGTCAGGCTAAAAAAAGTCATCTCCCGTTAGAGTGTAGATTGAATAATATTGAGGAAACCTCCCAATGATTACAGTATAGTCTTCGAAATTAAAAGAAAACTCTAAATGCACTGTTCCAAATTATTAGGCACAGTAGAGTTTCTAAACATTTGATATGTTTGAAAGAACTGAAAATGCTCTTTTTCTGAATTTGCAGCATTAGGAGGTCACATTCACTGAAATAAAAAGCTATATAACTCCAAAACATCCTAACAGGCCAAGTTACATTTTAACATAGGAACCCTTGTTTGATCTCACCTTCACAATTCTTGCATCAATTGAACTTGTGAGTTTCTGGAGAGTTTCTGCTTGTATTTCTTTGCATGATGTCAGAATAGCCTCCTAGAGTTGCTGTTTTGATGTGAGTTGCCTCCCATCCTCATAGATCTTTTGCTTGATTATACTTCAAAGGTTCTCTATAGGGTTGAGGTCAGGGGAAGATGGTGGCCACACCATGAGTGTATCTCCTTTTATGCCCATAGCAGCCAATGACACAGAGGTATTCTTTGCAGCATGAGATGTTGCATTGTTATGGATGAAGATGATTTTGTTCAGGAAGGCACGTTTTTGCTTTTTGTACCATGGAAGAAAGTTCTTAGAAACTCTATATACTTTGCAGAGGTCATTTTCACACCTCCAGGAACCTTAAAGGGGCCTACCAGCTGTTTCCCAATAATTTCAGCCCAAAACATGACCCTCCACCTCCTTTCTGACGTTGCAGCCTTGTTGGAACATGGTGGCCATCCACCAACCATCCACCACTCCATCCATCTTGACCATCCAGGGTTGCTCGGCACTCATCAGTAAACAAGACTGTTTGAGAATTAGTCTTCATGTATGACTGGGCCCACTGCAACCGTTTCTGCTTGTGAGCACTGTTTAGGAGTGGCCGAATAGTAGTTTTATGCACCACAGCAAGCCTTTGAAGGATCCTACACCTTGAGGTTCGAGGGACTCCAGAGGCACCAGCAGCTTCAAATATCTGTTTGCTGGCTTGTAAGGCCTCTTTAGCAGCTGCTCTCTTAATCCGATATCCGATGAACTTGCCTGGCAGAAACCTTCATCTTTCTGCCTTTATCTGCACAAAAACGTCTGTGCTCAGAATCAGCCACAAACCAATTTGCATAATAATTTGGAATATGGTATATAATATAATATATATATATACAGTTAGGGCCAGAAATATTTGGACAGTGACTCAATTTTCGCGAGTTGGGCTCTGCATGCCACCACATTGGATTTGAAATGAAACCTCTACAACAGAATTCAAGTGCAGATTGTAATGTTTAATTTGAAGGGTTGAACAAAAATATCTGATAGAAAATGTAGGAGTTGTACACATTTCTTTACAAACACTCCACATTTTAGGAGGTCAAAAGTAATTGGACAAATAAACATAACCCAAACAAAATATTTTTATTTTCAATATTTTGTTGCGAATCCTTTGGAGGCAATCACTGCCTTAAGTCTGGAACCCATGGACATCACCAAACGCTGGGTTTCCTCCTTCTTAATGCTTTGCCAGGCCTTTACAGCCGCAGCCTTCAGGTCTTGCTTGTTTGTGGGTCTTTCTGTCTTAAGTCTGGATTTGAGCAAGTGAAATGCATGCTCAATTGGGTTAAGATCTGGTGATTGACTTGGCCATTGCAGAATGTTCCACTTTTTTGCACTCATGAACTCCTGGGTAGCTTTGGCTGTATGCTTGGGGTCATTGTCCATCTGTACTATGAAGCGCCGTCCAATCAACTTTGCAGCATTTGGCTGAATCTGGGCTGAAAGTATATCCCGGTACACTTCAGAATTCATCCGGCTACTCTTGTCTGCGGTTATGTCATCAATAAACACAAGTGACCCAGTGCCATTGAAAGCCATGCATGCCCATGCCATCCACCATGTTTTACAGAGGATGTGGTGTGCCTTGGATCATGTGCCGTTCCCTTTCTTCTCCAAACTTTTTTCTTCCCATCATTCTGGTACAGGTTGATCTTTGTCTCATCTGTCCATAGAATACTGTTCCAGAACTGAGCTGGCTTCTTGAGGTGTTTTTCAGCAAATTTAACTCTGGCCTGTCTATTTTTGGAATTGATGAATGGTTTGCATCTAGATGTGAACCCTTTGTATTTACTGTCATGGAGTCTGCTCTTTACTGTTGACGTAGAGACAGATACACCTACTTCACTGAGAGTGTTCTGGACTTCAGTTGATGTTGTGAACGGGTTCTTCTTCACCAAATAAAGTATGCGGCGATCATCCACCACTGTTGTCATCCGTGGACGCCCAGGCCTTTTAGAGTTCCCAAGCTCACCAGTCAATTCCTTTTTTCTCAGAATGTACCCAACTGTTGATTTTGCTACTCCAAGCATGTCTGCTATCTCTCTGATGGATTTTTTCTTTTTTTTCAGCCTCAGGATGTTCTGCTTCATCTCAATTGAGAGTTCCTTTGACCGCATGTTGTCTGGTCACAGCAACAGCTTCCAAATGCAAAACCACACACCTGGAATCCACCCCTGACCTTTTAACTACTTAATTGATTACAGGTTAACGAGGGAGACGCCTTCAGAGTTAATTGCAGCCTCAGAGTCCATTGTCCAATTACTTTTGGTCCCTTGAAAAAGAGGAGGCTATGCATTACAGAGCTATGATTCCTAAACCCTTTCTCCGATTTGGATGTGGAAACTCTCATATTGCAGCTGGGAGTGTGCACTTTCAGCCCATATTATATATATAATTGTATGTCTGAACATGTTTTTATATAAACAGCTAAAATAACAAAACTTGTGTCACTGTCCAAATATTTCTGGCCCTAACTGTATATATATACACATATATATAAAGCTGAATGTGTGTATGTATTTGTGTATGTGTGTGTATGTCCAGGATTGGCATCTACACTGTCGCAACTACAGCCACAGAATTTTGCACAGTCACATGTCTGGACCCCGAGAGCGTCATAGGCTATGTTGTGAGGCGAAATTTTAACCCTGCGCATTCCAGTTCACCAAACAATTTTGCCCCATCTACATAATGGGGAAAAAGTGAAAGGAAAAGTGTTGGAGGAAAATCGACAACTGCCAGCTACAGCCACAAAATTTTGCACAGTCACACGTCTGGACCCCAACAGCATCATAGGCTATGTTGTGAGGCAAAATTCTAACCCTGCGCGTTCCAGTTCACCAAACAATTTTGCCCCTATCTACATAATGGGGAAAAAGTTAAAAGAAAAGTATTGGAGGCAAATTGACAGCTGCCAGATGTGAACAAGGGGGACTTAAAGAATGAGAGTGATGGCGCCAAAGAGTATATACCGTACAGTTGCTAAGATGGGGCCCCGACAGGATACTCACCACACACAGGGATATGAACACACACACAAAAAGCGCCACACACTACCACGTGCTTGAACACATATACCACCCTCAGCACACATTTCACCACACATACACCAACCTCACCACATAATCGCCGTAAAACACACATAAGTCTGGTATTATCCTTCAAAAATATAAATCTGATTAATAAGCAGCAAAACTACAAGAGAAACAAATGTACCATATCTAATATATAAAACTGAATGTGTGTATGTGTGTGTGTGTATGTCCTGGATTGGCATCTACACCGTCGCAACTACAGCCACAAAAGTTTGCACAGTCACACGTCTGGACCCCGAGAGCGTCATAGGCTATGTTGTGAGGCGAAATTTTAACCCTGCGCTTTCCAATTCACCAAACAATTGTGGCACTATCTACATAATGGAGAGGAAGTGACAGTTACCAGTTGACAGTTGTGAATGAGAGGGGCTTAATGACAGCGCCAAAGACTAACAGCATATACTAGCATATAGTCACTAAGATGGGGCCCCAACATGGGATATTCACCACGCATGGGGACATGTATACACACCACACGCACACAAAGAGTAACAGCAAGTGTATAGTCGCTAGTGTGCAGCCCCAACATTGGATACTCGCCACGCACCCGAACACACACACACCACAAAGAGACACACACAACACAGAGACACACACACACCACACAGACCCCACCACAGGGACACACACACATACACACCCTATAGGGACACATACACTCACGCCACAGGCACACACACACATCCCACAGGGACACAGAGACACACACACACACACCCCACAGGAACACACAGACCCCACAGGGATGGACACACACCACAGGGACACCCCTCCCCCCCAAGGACACACACCACAGGTCACCAATCCCCCCACAAGAACACACACCACAGGGACACACACGCACACACCCCAGGGACACACACACCCCAGGGACACACACACCACACAAACAGACACAGATGTGCACAAATCGCCTCACACAATTCGCCTCATACGTGTGCTATCTTTAATTTCCAAAAATAAACATTTGATTAAAAACAGCCAATGTGCAACACATGTGCCATATAGGGAATTAAGGCAGATGTCAGTCACATGAGCTGTCTATTATGTGTATGTGTGAGGTAACATATACTGCCCGGCCGGGAGGTGGGTTTACTGATGGCTGGAGATTTATCAGGCTGCCTACAGCAACCAATCACAGCTCAGCTTCTATTTTCCTACAGGTCATTAATATGACATATTCAAATTTATTTTGTTATAGCTGACATCAGTTATTTATTAACCCGGGCCAGGCCGAGTAGTACAGCTAGTATATATATATATAAACTTTTTCCTCAAAGAAATATAGCTTGTAGCATTTGTACATCATTGGTAGTAGCTGTGTGCTGCAAGAATTTTTTCACATTATATGACCCTGCGTCTTTGCTAGCACCAGTTCACATTTGTCTTTGAGTGCTGTGCAGTTTTTTTTCTTGTTAGTTATTATATGGAGTTGCAGGCTCCTTGCTGCAATGTGCACCCTCATTAACCTACAGGTGATCGAGGGTCTAGATGGAGTCTGTCCACTGAGAAGTGGAGGGTGGACAAGGAGGATAGGGATATCAGAGTAGGACTCATCAGACCTGAAGTCACTTTGTCACAGTTGATGAGCAAGCAGACATTGGCCAATGTATGTACCAAGAACTTCAGAAATAAAAAATTAGAATTTTTGAGTTTTTTGAAAATAACGTAAGTTTTTAAACTTTTTCCTCAAAGAAATATAGCTTGTAGCATTTGTACATCATTGGTAGTAGCTGTGTGCTGCAAGAATTTTTTCACATTATATATATATATATATATAAAATATACATTTACATCTGCTGCTCAAAAAAATAAAGTGAACATTTAACAACACAATGTAATGTTGAAGCGCTCCCTTTTTTTTTTTTTAGCAGTCTATATATATATAGAGGAAGGGAGTATGTTCCCGAAACGTCGCAACACCATCTGTTGGCCCAATTGGCAAAAGGATTGAGAAAAATGAGTGCTGCAGTCATATTTACTTCATATTGACACAGTGGATGGGAGAGAAGCTGAGACTGAATTGCACCCAGGATACTAGCCGTGCTGCTTTCTTTATTTGTATATATATATGTTGTGCCTGTGAATATCATATATAAAGCGGAGTGTGTGTGTTGTGTACATGTCCACTATAACCACGAAATCTGGCACAGCCACCTCATTTAACTCAGGGATCGTCGTAGACTATGTTTTTAAGGGAAATTTTACAGTTAGTCGCCAAGAAAGGCCTATTTACTGTTTGCATGTGCGAGGTAATAGGTACTGCCTTGCTATTTTGATTGTTATATACAGTGGGGAAAAAAGTATTTAATCAGCCACCAATTGTGCAAGTTCTCCCACTTAAAAATATGAGAGAGGCCTTTAATTGACATCATAGGTAGACCTCAAACTATGAGAGACAAAATGAGGAAACAAATCTTGAAAATCACAATGTCTGATTTGGAAAGAATGTTTTTTCAAATTTTGGTGAAAAATAAGTATTTGGTCAAGAACAAAAGTTCATCTCAATACTTTGTTATATATCCTTTGTTGGCAATAAAAGAAGTAAACAATTTTGTGTAAGTCTTCACAAGGTTGGCACAGACTGTTGCAGGTTTGTTGGCTCATTCCTCCATACAGATCTCCTCTAGAGCAGTGATGTTTTGGGGCTGTTGCTGGGCAACACTGACTTTCAACTCCCTCCAAAGGTTTTCTATAGGGTTTAGATCTGGAGCCTGGCTAGGCCACTCAAGGACCTTGAAATGCTTCTTACAATGCCACTTCATTGTCCTGGCGGTGTGCTTGGGATCATGTTGAAAGACCCAGTCACATTTTATCTTCAGCGCCCTTGGTGATGGAAGGAGGTTTTCACTCAAAATCTCCCCATACATGGCCCCATTCATTCTTTCATGTACATGGATCAGTCGTCCTGGTCCCTTGGCAGAGAAACATGATGTTACCACCCCCATGCTTCACAGTAGGTATGATGTTCTTTTGATGCAACTCAGCATTCTTTCCCCTCCAAACACAACAAGTTGTGTTTCTACCAAACAGTTCTACTTTGGTTTCATCTGACCATATGACATTCTCCCAATATTATTCTGGATCATCCAAATGCTCTCTAGCAAGGTTTAGGCGGGCCCGGACATGTAATGGCTTAAGCATAGGGACATATCTGGCACTGCAGAATCTGAGTCCTTGGCGGAATAATGGGTTAATGATTGTAGCCTGTGTTATGTTGCTCCCAGCTACCTGCAGGTCATTCACTAGGTCCCATGTGGTTCTGGGATTTTTGCTCACCGTTCTTGAGATTACTTTGACCCCACAAGTGACATTTTGTGTGGAGCCCCAGATCAAGGAGATTATCAGTGGTCTTGTATGTGTTCCATTTTCTAAGTATTGCTCTCACAGTTGATTTCTTTACACCAAGCTGCTTGCCTATTGCAGATTCAGTCTTCCCAGCTGCTACAATTGTTTCTGGTGTCCTTCAAAAGCTCTTTGGTCTTCACCATAGTGGAGTTTGGAGTGTGACTGTTGAGGTTGCGGACATTTGTCTT
>JARQOC010004433.1:0-10008 GCA_033576535.1 Allobates femoralis
ACCCGGTTTACTTAGCTTTCTCTGTATCGATGTTGCCGGGTACTGTCCTCGCCAAGTTTCAGTCCAAATAGTCCTCAAGAACCGGGAAAGTTCTTCCAAGACACCCCCTTTATGTTCTTTTCTTCACAGATTGCTCTCTCTCAGCACTAACTATTCCGCCTTTCTCCTGCTCGTGTCTCCGCACACAGTGTCCCAATCCAGCAGCCACGGGCCCTGTCGGGCGACCGATACCAAGTTCCCTGACCAATGGCGTAACTTGAGGCTCATGGGCCCCGATGTGAAGGCTCCAACGAGGCCCCCAATTATTGCAAATATTTAATAGTATTAGTCTTTTTCTATAGGACAAAGGGACTTTTGGGGCCCCCTAGGCTGCAGGGCCCGGGTGCGATTGCAACCCCTCAACCTGTTGTAGTTATGCCCCTGACCCTAGTATGGCTGCCCTCTATGCAGATGTATTCACTGATCTCAGGGAGACCAGTTCAAGAAAACACTGCGGGCAGCCGGCTAAAGCGCTCAACACAGTGAATTCCTAGGCCCATTGCCCCCTGGGAATTTTAAATATGCAAATAGAGTCTGTGGAGCCTCGTTTAGGAGTCTCAACACAGGACTAGCCAGATCTTCCTCTAGTGAAGGACCTAGCCATGATAACCACCATATTAAGTGGCCCTATGAGTCAATATCCAGCTCTTTACAAGCTTAAAGATATGACAAGGGAATACCAAGGCCAGGAATCCATCCACAGACAGCTGTTTCGGGGTGTTGCCCTCATCAGTGTGGAGTAGGATTCTGGCTAGGTGGGAGCAATGCCTATGCAGATGTGTCATGAGTGGGCCACAGATCCTCTAGATCTCGTGGCCTCCGGATCCGTGGTTGGAGAGTAGAGTCTCCTCGCCATCTTCAGGGCCGGTCCCCTGCTTCCCAACGTGGCCTTCTTTCCGACTCCGGTCAAAATCGGATTCGGGTGCACGGGTGGTTCTCTGTCTATGCCCGTGCCCTTAGGGCTCCCTCTGTCTCACTTGCAGTCTGTTCGGTGTTCCTGAACTCGGGACGAGCCTCACACTGCTCAAGTCCTTGGGGTCCTCCTTCTCTAACCACTTCCTCTCGATTGTCCTCTATTAACTTCCCACCCTTCACCTTTCTTCCCTCCGTCCCTCTGACTGACTGAGCCCTCCCTCTAGCAGGTCCTCCCACCGTCCCTGGGACCGGGTGTGTTGGGTGCTTTTGTGGGTGTCTGGACTTAACATCCCGTTTCCTGAGAACAGGAATACCACACCCATGGAGTGGGTGGAGTACCCCTTGTGGTGACCAGACCGCAGGGGCACCACATTTTCATTCCTCCGTGCAGTGCATCTCATTACTGTTGTTTTTTATCTCATATGTTGAGCTGTAAGTAGTTGATTGACAGCGCAGGCTTCCATTCAGGTCTGGGAGGTGCTGGTTGCTCAGTTGTTCCATTTTCCATGTGATTGCTCTGCTACTTTACTGAGCAGCCTCTCCTAAAATCCTACCAGTTGTACAATCTATCTGAAGTGGTGTTTGGTCTGCATTCCTGTGTTTGCTCTGATCTCTGTTATATTATCCCGGACTGTTACTTAATTTCCCTTTTGTCTGCTCCCCTTTTGTTGGGATGTCCTGGTATTTTGACACCTGGACCGTGACCTGAATATGACAAGGTTGACTCCCTGAATCTTCTTTGTGCTATCCTGGAAACCTGACACTGGACCTTTCCATGACTATAGCTCTGTCTACTCCCTGAAAACTAGAATCTCTCCTGTAACCTGATCCTGAACCATTGCATGATTCTGTCTCTGTCTACTCCCTAAATGCTAGAATCTCTCCTGTAACCTGATCCTGAACCATTGCATGATTCTGTCTCTGTCTACTCCCTGAATGCTATGAGCTTTCTTGTAATCTGACCCTGGACCCAATGCATGATTGATACTATGAACTCTTATGTAATCTGAGTTTGGATCATTGCATAACTATGTCTCTGTCTACTCCCTAAATGCTATGAGCGCTTATGTAACCTGACCTTGGATCATTGCATAACTACCGTATATACTCGTGTATAAGCCGAGTTTTTCAGCCCAAAAATTGGGCTGAAAAGTCCCCCCCCTCGGCTTATACACGGGTCATACGGTATGCTGTGGGGGGGGGCTGCACCGGTGGCTGGAGGAGGCAGGAGGGGGCCGCGGTGACCGCAGGCGGTCACGTGGGGCCGCCTCATTAGTGCAATGAATATGCACGGCATCCCCCCGTCCATCAGCGGCGGGGGGATGCCGTGCATATTGCACTACACTGCCCTCATTATGGGTCCCCCTGTGCAGTAATAAACAGCCCCCCCTCCTCAATATGTCCCCTCCCCAGGCTGCGGCAGCTGTGAAAATAACAAACACTTTATACATCACCTTCCGGCGCAGCTCCTCCGGTCCTCCGCTCCTCCGCTCGCCGGCTTCTTCTTCCTGCTTGTGCCGGTGTCATGTGACCGGGCGCAGGAGATGACGTCATTTCCTGCGCGCGGTCACAGAAGCCGACACAAGAAGGAAGATGAAGCCGGCGAGCGGAGGAGCGGAGGACCGGAGGAGCTGCACCGGAAGGTGATGTATAAAGTGTTTGTTTGTTATTTTGACAGCTGCCGCAGCCTGGGGAGGGGACATACTGAGGAGGGGGGGCTGTTTATTACTGCATAGGGGGACCCATAATAAGGAGGGGGGGCTGTTTACTACCACTGGGGCTGTATATACCTCTGGGGCTGCTGGATACTACCACTGGGGCTGTATATACCACTGGGGCTGCTGTATACTACCACTGGGGCTGTATATACCTGTGGGGCTGCTGGATAGTACCACTGGGGCTGTATATACCTCTGGGGCTGCTGGATACTACCACTGGGGCTGTATATACCACTGGGGCTGCTGTATACTACCACTGGGGCTGTATATACCTGTGGGGCTGCTGGATACTACCACTGGGGCTGTATATACCTGTGGGGCTGCTGGATACTACCACTGGGGCTGTATATACCTCTGGGGCTGCTGGATACTACCACTGGGGCTGTATATACCACTGGGGCTGCTGTATACTACCACTGGGGCTGCTGTATATACCACTGGCGCTGCTGGATACTACCACTGGGGCTGTATATACCTCTGGGGCTGCTGGATACTACCACTGGGGCTGTATATACCTCTGGGGCTGCTGTATACTACCACTGGGGCTGTATACTACCTCTGGGGCTGCTGTATACTACCACTGGGGCTGTATATACCTCTGGGGCTACTGGATACTACCACTGGGGCTGTATATACCTCTGGGGCTACTGGATACTACCACTGGGGCTGTATATACCTCTGGGGCTGCTGTATACTACCTCTGGGGATGCTGTATACTACCACTGGGGCTGCTGTATACTAACTACTGGAGCTGCTGCTGTATATACCACTGGGGCTGCTGCTGTATACTACCACTGGTGCTGCTGTATATACCTCTGGGGCTTCTGTATACTACCACTGGGGCTGCTGTATATACCTCTGGGGCTGCTGTATACCACACTGCTGGGGGCTGTATACCTGTGCTGGGGTCCACCCTCGGCTTATACACGAGTCAATAGGTTTTCCCAGGTTTTGGGGGCAAAAGTAGGGGGGTCGGCTTATACACGGGTCGGCTTATACACGAGTATATACGGTACATCTCTGTCTACTCCCTGAATACTATGAGCTCTTCTGGAACCTGACCCCGTATTACCTGACTTCCCTGCTGTCTATTCACCTGTAAGTAGTGACTATGTCACACCCTAGCTAATAGTAGTGACTACGGTCACAACCCCTTTGTGTTGTAAATTATGACAAAGTTGTCAGGTGCACTTGATCACACCCATTCCTACCTCCCCTACCCGCTTCCTCTGCTCTGTTCCCAAAAAGTGGGCAGACACGGCTATGAATGTCATAAAGATTGCAAAAGTTTAGAAAAAAATCCTGTCCAAAAACTCCCTAAATCAGGAGCCTTGTTTTTGACAACTTAAATAACCCTTAAAAGTTCTTTTTTTTCTCATTAATGTGCACTCTGCTGCCAATGTAGACTTTTATGCCAATTTAGTAGAAAAGAAAAACTAAAATATCACATGGTCATAAGTATTCAGCCCCTTTGCTCAGTGTTGATAAGTATTCAGCCCCTTTGCTCAGTATTGATGATAAGTATTCAGCCCCTTTGCTCAGTATTGATAATAAGTATTCAGCTCCTTTGCCCAGAATTGATGATAAGCATTCAGCCCCTTTGCTCAGTATTGATGATAAGTATTCAGCCCCTTTGCTCAGTATTGAGTATTTGCACCTTTAGATCTCGTACAGCCATGAGTCTTCTTGGGAATGATGCAGTTTCCCCCCTGGATTTGGGGATCTTCTCATTCTTCCTTGCAGATCCTCTCCAGTCCCGTCAGGTTGGATGGTGAACGTTGGTGGAGCCATTTTCAGGTCTCTCCAGAGATGCTCCATTGGGTTTAGGTCCGGGCTCTGGCTCCGGTCAGGAATGGCCACAGAGTTGTGGTGAAGCCGCTCCTTTGTTATTTTAGCTGTGGCTTAGGGTCATTGTCTTGTTGGAAGATGAAGCTTCAGCCAAGTCTGAGGTCCAGAGCTCTGGAAGAGGTTTTCATCCAGGAGATCTCTGTACTTGGCCACATTCATGTTTCCTTCAATTGTAACCAGTCGTCCTGTCCCTGCAGCTGAGTAACACCCCCATAGCCTGATGCTGCCTCCACCATGTCTCACTGTTGGGATGGTGTTGGGCAGGTGATGAGCAGGGCCTGGGTTTCTCCACCGCTTAGAATTATCACCAGAAAGTTCTATCATCGTCTCATCAGAGCAGAGAATCTTATTTCTCATAGTCTGGGATCCTTCATGTGTTTTCTTGTAATCTCTATGCGGCTTTCCTATGTCTTGCACTGAGGAGAGGCTTCCGTCAGGTCACTCTGCCATAAAGGCCCGACTGGTGGAGGCTGCAGAGATAGGTGACTTTGTGGAACTTTCTCCCATCTCCCTACTGCATCTCTGGAGCTCAGCCACAGTGATCTTGGGGTTATTCTTTACCTCTCACCGAGGCTCTTCTCCCACAATTGCTCAGTTTGGCTAGACAGCCAGGTCTAGGAAGACTTCTGGTGGTCTGAAACTTCTTCCATTTAAGGATTATGGAGGACACTGTGCTCTTAGGAACCTTGAGTACTGCAGACATTCTTTTGTAACCTTGGCCAGATCTGTGCCTTGCCACAATTCTGTCTCTGAGCTCCTTGGGCAGTTCCTTTGACCTCATGATTCTCATTTGGTGTGACATGCACTGTGAGCTGTGAAGTCTTATATAGACATGTGTGTGCCTTTCCAAATCAAGTCCTATCAGTTTAATTAAACACAGCTGGACTCCAATGAAGGAGTAGATCCATCTCAAGGAGGATCACAGGGAAATGGACAACAGCATGTGACTTAATATGAGTGTCTGAGCAAAGGGGCTGAATACTTATGACCATGTGATATTTCAGTTTTTCTTTTTTAATAAATTTGCACAAATATCTACATTTCTGCATTTTTCAGACAAGATGGGGAACAGAGTGCACATTAATGAGGAAAAAATGAACTTTTTTTGCATTTACCAAATGGCTGCCATGAAACAAAGAGCGAAAGATGTAAAGGGGTATGAATACTTTCCGTACCCGCTGAAATTTTTGCTAATTTAATTACAGGACATCTGTCAGTGTCCAAAAGGTTAATACACCTGAGACCTGAATATTTAAGAAAGTAAAACTGAGGTTTTTTTTGTCTTTTTTAGGAGAAAATCTGTGCAGAATTATCGGGCGCACTAAATGAAAAACGTAAACTTTTGTTTGTGTTTTCTTTGTGTGTTTTGGAACAAGACAAAAAATAGAGAAAAAAAAGAAAAATGCAGAAACAAAATTCGCTGCATCCTTAAGGGGCCAATAATGGGAAAGTCTCCTCGGAGCAATTATTGGTGACCTCATCGATGAGTCGCGTTGGTGGTCCGGTTCCTGGAGACGTCCATTACTGTCATGATTCAGAGGTCGTATCTTCATATCCAGATGTCCGCTGTCTATGTGATGGATTTCTTCTCCTGGCGACCCTCAGCTTCACATGTACAAAAATAGACAACAACAATCAGACTTCACTTAAAGGGGTTGTCCTCTCTTAAGACAACCCAACCTCAATCCCTATGATTTCCCCCAATAAAACACCTTGGATTAGCAAAGCCAAGTCTGCAGACAGGTACCCGGGTGAACAGCAGATCCGAATGTGCGGACAGAACCCGGAACAGCAGAGCCGGGAATGCAGACTTGCTTTTTTACAAGACAATTTGTAGTTTGAATGACAACATATCACTTTACCAATGTGTGCAAATCATTGTCAAGTATGAGTAACCTGTTACCACCATTCTTTAAAGGGACACTGTCAGGTCATTTTTCAGTATGATACTAATATTACCCTTGAATAGGGTCTGGGCAGACCATTTGTAGTTTCCATGTTATCAGCATCTTCACACCCTGCAGGGAGTTACTGCATTAGTCCTCTCCATTATAAGCAGAGACGATTAGTCCTGGCTGTATAAACTGTCATATAATTATGCACTCCCTCTCAGCAGCTCTCTCCTCCCTTTGCTCTCCGGGCACTGTGGGTTCACTTATAGGACACAGGGAGAAAGGGATTGCAGGTCTGCCTTATCTTATCTAGAGTCCATTTGTTTCTCTAAGCAGATATCCTGCTGTGATAGTTTCTGTGTTGTATTTCACCTCTTTCTTGACTGCAGACACAGAGCAAAGAGGAGGATACAGCCCCCCCCCAGTGATCTCTTGAGCAGTGATGTGGTGTGAGTATGGGACATGCATATTCATGTAAGGGGAGTGGACAGCAGAGAACTAAGTGGATCATTCACTGTGATTGACAGATGGAATGAATCTCTTTATTTGAAGTTAACAGAAGATAGGAGGGGAATATAAATAAAAGAAATACATGAATAGAGAGAGCTTAGAGTGAGGAATTAGAAAATGATATCAGTTACATATGGATTTTTGACCTGACCGATTTCCCCTAAGACCGAAATTCTACAGAACACTAGGATGAGCAGAGATGAGTTTGTCTGGGCACACTTACTGGAGACTGAAGTGGAGTTTAGCAATAGCAGGGCTGGGTTTCTCTTGAGGTTCAGTGTCATGCTTCGGACTGAGGACTTGATCCGGTGGTCGGTTTCCTTCCCTGCTGAGCCACTGCCTGGTCCGCCTCTGTCGAAATGCTGATTGTTCTTTTATTTTTGCTTTTCTTCTCTTGATTTGCTGCTAGTCAGGTGTTTCTCACTTTCCCATTTCATCTCTGTCCTATTACATCCTGGGTGGGGATGTTTATACTCTCCTTTCTCCATCCTTCTTTGCTGGCTATATTTCTAGGTGGATTCCAGCCCTGCAGCTAAGGAATTTTGCCTACTAGACTGAGACCTCTGTAGTTTTTGTTTAGTATTCTCTCATTTGCCTTTCCTACACCTTTCCTCTCTCCTCAGCTAAGTTGGTAGGAGCAGGGACGTAACTTTAAGCTCATGGGCCTTGATACGAAAGGTCCAACAGGACCCCCAATTATTGCAAATCTTTAATAGCAATAGTCTTTTTCTATAGGCCAAAGGGACTTTTGGGGCCCCTCAGGCTCCAGGGCCCGAGTGTGATTGCAACACTTGTGCCCCTGGGTAGGAGGTTACCCTTGCTTGCATTTCTCATTTTCCTCTTTCCCCTTGTGCATTTGCTTTGTTTCCTCACATTGGATTCCCTTCTACCTGTGAACACTTTCGCTATGTGGTTAGTTGTGTGTAGCGGCCTTCCTTCTGCTTCTTCAGGAGAAACTAGAAGCAGCTTGATGGCCTTATAGGGAGCCAGGTCTGAGCTGTGGTTTCTAGTTGAGTGGCTAGGGACATTATAGTTTGTACAAGAACCAGTCTGGTGGGTGCAGCTGCTGTGGTTTAGGCTGTATTTCTCCCTCTAGTCATATTTGAGTTTGGTACGTGCATAAATATGAATAGGGGTGCAACAACTTCCATTTTACAGTGTTTGTACCTCCTTGCTTTAACACATAAGGTCCCTGCTTCTGACCTGTGTATTGGACAATTTAAATATTCAATATTCATGCATGCCTATTGTTCAAATTTATTGTTCAACCCAGATCTTCCTTGTTCCTATTGTTAAGGAGAGAAATAAGCACACAATAGGGTCTTAAATAGGTATATTCAGTGTGGAAGTTAATGATATGGCCCCACTCACCTTGCTTGGTTGTGTGAGACACAACCACTTCAAAATGAGGGTGTAATAGGGAGCGAAGCTGCAGTAATCAGCCGGGTGGTTCGTACGAAGCTAATTGCTTGGTTATCTTTGCTCCGATTCGTGGCAAGCAGCGCGATCCCAAGGCTGGATCCTACTCTCTCGCTTGTTCCTATTGTTGGGATTATTTATTCCATCACTGGTGCTTCATAATCTGTGTTTACTTTCTGATTATTATACTTGGTGTCCTTTCTTGTATACCAACATCTTTACAAGTGTGTGTGAGCTCACAGCTCCTTGTTATGTTGTAACATTGCTTTTAATTGCTTTTAAGCTTGTTTGATCTCACAATGAATATTTGTTCGCTCTTCATACAGAAGTTCTTTTTCTCCCTTTATATGGTACGTGCATAACACTCAGAAGAGATGACTGTACATAAAAGCAGCAGTACTACCTGAATACTCAGGTGGGGTGCACCTGCAGCTTCTGAAAATTTTAGTTTTTCAATACAACCCCAGGAAGCACATTACTGGTCTTACTGTGATTAGATTGCATGGTCTGGACCTGTTCACTTGGCTTCAGCATCTACAGACTTGTCTCCCATGGCTTCAGTGTCTCCAGACTTGACTCCTATGGTTGCAGCATCTCCAGACTAGACTTCCATGGTTGCAGCATCTCCAGACTAGACTCCCATGGCTGCAGCATCTCCAGACTAGACTCCCATGGCTGCAGCATCTCCAGACTAGACTCCCATGGCTGCAGCATCTCCAGACTTGACTCCCATGGCTACAGCATCTCCAGACTTGACTCTCATGGCTGCAGCGTCTCCAGACTTGACTCCCATGGCTGCAGCATCTCTAGACTAGACTCCCATGGCTGTAGCATCTCCAGACTAGACTCCCATGGCTGCAGCGTCTCCAGACTTTACTCTCATGGCTACAGCGTCTCCAGACTTGACTCCCATGGCTGCAGCATCTCCAGACTAGACTCCCATGGCTGCAGCATTTCCAGACTTCTCTTCCATGGCTGAAGCATCTAGAGATGTTTCTTTCTTGGCTGCAAAATCTTCAGACTTGTCTCCTGTGGCTGCAGGATCTTCAGACTTGCCTCCCATTGCTGCAGCTTTCCAGACATCTCCTGTGGCTGCAGCATCTGCAGACTTGTCTTCTGTGGCTAAGTTGAAACAAAAAAACACTGAGTACACAACAACCCAAGTAAAAAACCAAGAACGCCCACGCAAGTGCTCAGGAATTTCATTAATCAATTACATTGGCTTTCTGTTCCCCGCCTTGCCTCTCTCTTTGGTTCATGGTTATCATGTTTATTGTCACCAAGATGTAAATACACTGTCCACAATGTTATTGATGAATAAATCTATTTGCATTCCTGACCACTTGCGTTGGCATTCTTAGTTCTTTACTTGGGCCATTGTGTACTTTTTTTTTGGTTTAAACTATGGAGTATGGCTATGGAGTAAGGAGGCCCTGTTAAAATGATGCTGATGTTCTGGCTGTGTTCTTTTGTTTTTCTCTTTGTCTCCTGTGGCTGCAGCATCTCCAGACTTGTCTCCATCCAGCATATCAGGTGCATCATATGGCCTCATCCAACACCACAGAGCCCGGACCTCAGCCCATCCAACATCACAGAGCCTGGACCTCAGCCCCATCCAACACCACAGAGTCCACACCTCAACCCCATCCAACCCCACAGAGCCTGGA
>JARQOC010004434.1:0-10004 GCA_033576535.1 Allobates femoralis
TAGTGATGGGCGAATCTACTCGCTAGGACTCGTTACTCGGCGAGTAGTAAGGGACTCGCAGGACTCGTACTCTGCGAGTTTCCCAGCGATTACTCGCACAGTAACGAGTCCAATGCAAGTCAATGGCAATCCTAGTTTTGTCAGAGTTTACTTTTTCTCACTCGCTAGACTCGCTATATCACATCGCTATGTAGCTTGAATCTCCCCAAAATCGTTTAAAGAATCGCACCGCTTCACGGATACCCGCTGTCAGCAGCGAGTCTTAGCGAGTCCACGAATCCGAGTCCTGTATACTGTATTCGGGACTCGCGAATACAGAATCTGTTATGTTCCGACAAAGCTTCCGAGACAGCCTAGCGTGTTAGGTCAGAAAACTTGTGAAGATGGACAAGCATGTTAGCCAATCATATTCAGTAATGCCACAGCCATGTTGGTTGTGGCAGGACTATGATTGGCTGCTGTCCATCGTGATGCCTATGCATGTATGACAGGCAAGGCTGTATATAAGCCTTGCCACCGCCATTTTGGGCACATTTCTCTGAAGATCTGAGCTAGGCAGGGTGAGGTAGATTCTGGAGCAGATCATAGGATTGTCAGTCAGTGTAGGGAACCTTAAAAATTCCTTATATTTACCCCAAACAGCTCTTGTGAGAGCTAGCAGGAGGACAGAGGAGTACTGTGTAGAGGACTGTAGGCAGGCAGGGAAGCAGGGAGGTGCAGCCTTACAGTGCTCACAGGACCGACCTCATAGCTGAGCTTACTCACTCAGCTGTCCTAATAGCTGAAGTCAGAGGCTTAGCTGAGGTACTATTTACAATTTTTTTGCAGCTGATAGATTTTGGGTCCTAAAAACCCCTTAGCTTTATTTTGTCTGTGGAGATCAGTGCGTTGCTGCTCTCCTAGCTGCAAATAGCACGTACACAGGCCATTTTCAGACTAGGTGCCTTCACTGCAGTGCTAGCACCACTACCCCATAAGTGAGCTGCAGCAACACTAACTCATTGGCTGTGGCATTAATAATTTTTTCAGGGAACTAGTGTGCTGCTTCACTGACAAGTGTTAGCACACCTTAACCCGCCAGTAAGTGACGCCTGCAGCAACACCTAACTCCATCTCGGTGGCTGTGCGCACTTAATAATTTTTTCAGGGAATAGTGTGCTGCTTCACTGCCAAGTGTTAGCACACACTTAACCCGCCAGTAAGTGACGCCTGCAGCAACACCTAACTCCATCTCGGTGGCTGTGCGCACTTAATAATTTTTCAGGACTAGTGTGCTGCTTCACTGCAAGTGCTAGCACACTAACCCGCCATAAGTGATGCCTGCAGCAACACCTAACTCCATCTCGTGGCTGTGCTTTGTTCCCCAGAGGACACTGCAGAACACCAATCCATTCGATGCTTGGCATAAAATTTTCAGGACAGGTGCTGCTTCCTGCCAAGTGTAGCACACACTTAACCCGCAGTAAGTGACGCCTGCAGCAACACCTAATCCATCTCGGTGGCTGTGCATTGTCAACAATGTCCCAAAAACACCAAATGCCCAAAAAAGGTTTGCAAAGGGACAGGGACAAGGTCGTGGCCTAGCAGTCGTGAACAACAAGGCACTGGTAGAAGTAGACAGACGAGGATTGATCGATCCACCTTTCTGCTGTCTAAATTTCCCATACTCAACCTAAACGTGTCTTGAGGCAGAAGAGCAAGACCAAATAACATCTTGGATGGCTGACAAGACCTCAACCACTGGTTCATGCAGCACACAATCATCCTTGACACCATATTCAAGTGCCGCTACTGACAACGGGGTCATCTAATCCGCAAAATCTTCCTATTTCCTCAAGCCATCGCCAGACAGAGGAAAATTTAGACCGCAAACTTGGACACTCGAAGATTTATTTGGTTCTTATCAGCCATTCATACAACCTGACCTTTCTTTGTCACTGCCCGACCAGATACTTGAACAAGACGTACATTCCATTCATGGACAAAGTTTGGATTCACCTCGTCCTGAAGAACGTCCCTTTCAACAAAGGCATAGACCGTCTCAGGAGGTGGAGGATGATGATGATGATGAGACACACATCTCATCTGGCCAGCCTGAACAGTCACGTTATCCAGAAGACTTTGAGGAGGAGGGGGTGGATGATGAGACCACTGATCCAACCTGGACACTTGACATGCATAGCAACAGAGCAGCCAGGAGGAGGAAAGTGGTTATGTACCCGCCTAAAGCACCCAGGCTTACTCCTTTATCCAGAATCCAACCTGTGACAACAGTAGCCCAAATTGTGTCAACTGTTGCACAAACTGTACCAACTGTTGCCAACTTTAACAACAGTTGGCCAAACTGTGTCTACAGTTTGTGTTGGCCAGACTTATCCTCCAGTTCCTACAACACAACCAAAAGGACAACATCCATTGTCTGGAAATGTTTTAAAGATAGCCCATCAGTAGCAAATGTCGTTATATATAACATCTGCTATGCCAGGCTAAGCAGAGGCCAGGGCAAAGCAAACTTGAGCACCAGCAGTATGCGTAAGCACATGACTGTTAAGCACCCAAGTCAGTGGTTGGCCCATCAGGGTTCGACATCAGGGCCTTCTGACCTCAACACCATTAGGCCACCTCCGATTCGTCCTTCACCATCTACTGTTCATGCAGCAGCTCCTACTCATACGATCTCCTCACAAGCTGCGTTAGACCAGAGATATGACAGTAGTCAAGTGACTTGTGAGTTTCCCCAAATGTCCAGTTGTCTGTTCCACAACTGTATGAGAGGCAGCGGAAGTACCAATCCACACACCCTTTTTCTCAACAAATGACAGCGCAAATTTCTAAGCTGTTAGCTGTAGAAATGCTGCCATTTAGGCTTGTGGCTACTGAGGCTTTTCGGGAGTTGTTGGCTGTGGCAGCACCACGATACTCTGTCCCCAGTCGCTATTTTTTTTCACGTACTGCCGTACCCGCGTTACATCAGCACGTGGTTAACAACTTGAAGCGTGCACTAACAAATGCTGTGAGCGGAAAAGTTCACCTGACAACTGACACCTGGACAAGTAGTTGTGGACAGGGCAGATACATATCACTAACGGCTCACTGGATCAACCTGGTCGAGAGTGTCCCAAAGTCTAATAGTGGAATATCTGCGATCCTACCAACTCCACGAATAGCGGGACAACATCATTCCGGGTGTCCGCGTCGTCATATACTTCAACAACACAATGTGCGTCTTCTACTTCCTTGACCACTGCTGACTTGTCCGCAACATCACGTCAAAGTTGGGAGCTTTGCAGTACTGCATCAGCAAGGCGACAACAGGCTCTTCTTAAGCTGATCTGTCTAGGTGACACACCTCACACTGCAACCGAGCTGTGGAAAGGTGTTAAGCAACAGACAGATGAGTGGCTGGCCCACTGCAACTACAAACAGGTCTTGTTGTCAGCGATAACGGACGAAACCTTGTTGCAGCAATAAAGCTCGGTAACCTTCAACACGTGCCTTGCATGGCTCACGTGCTGAACCTTGTAGTTCAGAAATTCTTGAAAAATTACCCAGAGTTATTTGATCTACTAGAGAAGGTGCGTAGAAATTGCGGACATTTCCGACATTCATCCACGGCACTTGCAAGTCTATCTGCCCTTCAACAGCAATTTAATTTGCCAAACACAGGTTAATTTGCGACATGCCCACACAATGGAATTCTACATTCCATATGTTGGCAAGGTTCAATGAGCAGCAGAGGCAATAGCGGAATATCAGCTGCAACATGCCCGTCACCCCAGGAAGTAATACAAGACACATTGGTACTATGGAGTGGGTCTGGATCGCTGACCCTTTGCGAGGTTCTAGAGAACTTCGATTACTGCACAAAACTGGTCAGCGGTGATCAGTCCATTATTAGTCTCACCATCCCCATGCTCTGTTTGCTTAAAGATTCTCTCCTGAATCTTAAAACAAATCATTGAGGGCACAGCGGAGGGCTATGGAGCCAGATTTTAACATCCACGATCAGAGCCAGCAAAGCCAATTTCAGCCGCAACATTGGCTGCAGAACAAGACAGTGATGAGGAAGATGAAGACGATTTATTTCTCCATGGTACTGATGTGCACCCTGATGGTACTCCCAACCCCAGGTTTATGTCGGTACAGCATGGGTGGGCTGAAGAGGAGGAGGCGGAGACCAATTTTGAGACCATGATGCCTATTGTTCATCAGTCAGGTGACACAGAAGAGATGAGTCTTTGTAGCCTAGCACACATTCTGACTTCATGTCTCAATGTTTGTCCCAAGATCCACGCGTCATTAACATCTATGACAGGACCTCTACTGGTTGTCAACATTCCTTGACCCACGCTACAAAGACAAGTTTCCATCGCTGCTGTTGCAGTCACCAAGGGGCTTAACGATGGATTATTCAAAAGTGTTGTTGTTGACAATTTAATGTCAATTTCACCCTCTGACTCCGCTATACCCCGAACAAGCAGCTCTTTGCCACAGCAGCCTTTGGTTGGGACACAAACGGCCACAATGTCAAGAAGAGGTGGTGGTAAGATGTCCACCAACTGGGCGATGTTCAACAGACCTTCCAATCTGCAACGGATTGTGCCTACGGTCCCCTTGACCAGGAGACAAACATTGTCAAACATGTTGAACGAGTATGTGTGTGACACTACCAGCTTCTTAACCGACCCCTCTGTACCCTTTAATTACTGGGTTTCCAAGCTTCACACTTGGACTGAGCTGTCTTTGTATGCCTTGGAGTTGCTGGCCTGCCCAGCTGCTAGTGTGACATCAGAGCGTGTTTTTAGTGCCGCTGGGGGAATTGTCACTGATAGAAGGTCACGGCTGACTACAGAAAATGCCGACAGACTGACTCTCATTAAGTTTAACAAGGACTGGATATCATCAAAGTTCTTAACCCCTCCAGACGACAGTACCCAAACCTAGAGGGACATAATCAAATTTGATATGTTTGGCTGACTGCGGTATAAACATTATGTCCTCTTCTAACACGAAGGGTAAACAATGTGCCTCTGCTAAGAAGCTTTGATAACTCATGTTCCTGCTACACTTGCTGCATGACAACAAAATTGCACAATCAGTTTCAGTAATGTTACTTTACTACTGCATGCACTTGTGATGATTTTTGAACGTTGATTTTTGTCAGACAATCCAATACAGTCTCTTGGCTGAATTTTTCAAGGCAACAAGCCTATGCCTGCATAGTGGGCATTTCTCAAACTGCAATAAAATATATTGTTTGGCTCAAGTGCCTTGCATTAATTTTAAAAATTTTGATCCCGCCCCTTGGGCTAATTTTTGAGGCAACAAGCCTATGCCTGCATCGTGGGCATTTCTCAAACTGCAATAAAATATATTGTTTGGCTCAAGTTCCTTGCATTAATTTTAAAAATTTTGATCCCGCCCCTTGGGCTAATTTTTTGAGGCAACAAGCCTATGCCTGCATCGTGGACGTTGCTTATACTATGCTCTCAGGACAAGCAAGAATATAGTATGGGCCACGTGCCCTCCTCTATTTCTAAAAAGAGTTTATAAAGCCCTTTGAGCTAATTTTTTGAGGCAACAAGCCTATGGCTGCATCGTGGACGTTGTTTGTACTATGCTCTCGGACAAGCAAGAATATAGTATGGGCCACGCACCCTCCTCTATTTCTAAAAAGAGTTTATAAAGCCCTTGAGCTAATTTTTTGAGGCAACAAGCTATGCTGCATCGTGGACGTTGCTTGTACTAAGATCCTGCTGGAGCCTGCGAAGGGGCCCACTGTACGCTACGGTACTTGCTAATGATGATGACTATAAGCCCACCCACAAAACAACCTACACATCCATTCCCTGAAAAAAGACAGACACAAAGCAGTTTTTTTAAAAATGTGTATTATTACGCCTTAATGGCAAAGATGTCTGTTTTTTTTTTTTAGCTTTCTAAAAGCTCACAAATAAACCAGAAAAAAACAATAATAAACTGTGCAATGCACCTTTTCGATAATAAAACAAACAAACAAACAAACAAAAAAAAATGGGCCCTACAGCTGGTGGTAGGTTGGCTCATTGTGTGGGGTAGCCTCTACCGGGCCACCATCACCCTGGTCGTGGAGGAGGTCCAGGGCCCCATGGATTACCTCACCCAATGTTTGTAACCCTGTAGGGTGGGTCATCTGGGCCGGTTGGCCTTGGGTTGGTAGGCCCCTGTTTGGTGGACACCACCTCTGGGTCGCCACGTAGCTGTCCCGGGGTGTGGGCCTGTCCAGTCTGTTGGAGCTAGACTACTGCCACCCCTCCAAATAAGAAAATATCTGGCCAGGGTGGTTTGTGGGCCTACAGGCATCAAGGACAATGTGGATTGCTGACCTTGCCCGCAGTCGTCTCTCCAAAGGAATGAGAGACAAGAAAGGTATGAGACTGCGGGCAAAGTCAGCATCACATTGTCCTAGGTGGTAATTTTGTGTCCCCGGGATCTGAGCAGGGCTGCTGGGGTTCTGTTGACTCCCCACACTGCTGGCAGTCGCAGTGGAGCAAGGTGGATGGCCAGAGGTTGGTTTTGGTGGGGAGCCGGTTGTGGTGGCCCTTCAACCTCCTCTTTTTCCTGTGGCCGGCCATGCCCCAAAGGTGGTGATGGTGGTGGTGGTACTCCCTCCTCCACTCCAAGTCGGGGTGGTGCAGGGGCCTCCCTCGCCTCCTCAGGCAGCTGTGGTGGGGGGTTACGACCCCGCATCTGGTAGTGAGCAGCTCTGTGGGTAAATATAAAAACAATTTGGTGAATGGGTTGCGTTTGGAAACAAAACCATAGGCCAAACATAAAATGGGCACGCTTTTTTGACTCAGTGTATCTGTATATTCTGTGTCTTTTCATTGTTGGCCTTAAGATGGAATTGCAGCAAATAAATTAAGGACATTTTGGCTCATGCCTCAACCAATATTCTATTTGTGGGTAGTGTTGGTCCACGATTTTTTGGCATTACATTAGAAATGTAAAAATTTGTCTGCACTATTACACTGTGCCCTGCCTTAGGCAGGACAGCTATTTAGGCACTTGAAGACATATTAGTGGCCACAACTATTGCTTTGACTTTTTGTTGAAACTTTATGTGGACAAAGCTATAGCCTGACACTGTGAGGCAAACACATTCTTCAGGTTGTTTGCCATCAGATGGACACAAAAGACGCAGTGTGGGCGGCCTTGGTCTCAATGCACATAACCCAGATCTATAGGGCAGATGAGCAAGACAGGAAATGGAGTCCTGCAGCATAGGTGACACATGAGCATTCGGCGTTAGTGGCCTACACTCCTTTTTGCTGCCATGTATGCTAATCAGGAATGTCTTGGTAAAAAAAACACACAAAACAGATGGCTTGGGTTTTGAAACGACTGTAATGGACATAGAGTATGGGGTTGTTTTTGAGCAGCAGGTCACACATCGTTGGTGCCAAACAAGGTGGTATGCACAGATGGACAGTTTTACAGTTATTCCAACGGGGCCGAACCAAAAAACCGGGAGCAGCAAGGGCAAACCTCGGTTTCCTAAAGGACCTTGGCATAAAAGCCTGTTGCACTTAAAATATGCCCCTTTAGTTTGATTTTATACAGCATTAATACACTATGTTTTCCGGAGGATTCGTAATGTGGCCATGAGTTAACGACAAAAAAACTAAAATTGACATGTGGGCCCTAATATCTACACCATCACCTTGCAGCCCCAAATATACCCATGGGAAAACTGAACCACACGTATTTGTAGTGATACAGGTATGTCCTTAAATGTGTGTGACTGTGTCAACAATCTGTGATGGTGTACAAACAGTTTAGTGCAAAACGGGCTATATCCTTGCAACGTTATTTAGCCGAAAAAAACACCCACAACTAAACGTGTAGGGATGTATGTGACCCTTATGCAAGTCGAGGACATTTGGAACACATACAAATGATGCTTACGACAGGCAAACCAGACAAGGCCACACACCTTAGAGGCCATTGCAGGGAAGAACATGGCTTTGTTCCACAAACATGTCCAACAATAATAGCTAATTGTGAGGTCACGGAACATTGTGTCTGACCACCCTGCAGAACATTGCTTATTTGTCCCAACGTCACAATGTGACTATAAATGTGTATGTCCTGGATCATTGCCAAAGGTAATAGAATTCTGTTGCACCATGGCAGAAACAAACCCCAGTGTGGGTATGTAAACCACCACACTCATTATAGAGCTTCATACGTAGACTGTGTGCCCTCGTGGACAGGGTCCTCTCCTCTTGTACCTGTATGACCTGATTGTCTTCATGTACTGTTTTTTGTCGTTAACCCTTATCCTCATGTAAAGTGCCATGGAACCTAATGGCGCTATATAAATAAATAATAATAACAATAATAGTACACAACAGTGCAGCAGACACATACCTTGGCATACGGACCACCGGTTCAAGGAAGGACAACCGTCGTAGTGGCAATAGATCGGCCCTGGATCAGCTTCCGGTCCCCCCTCCATGATCTTGCGGTGTTGCCTTTTATGCTGATCCCGACAGCTCCTCCACCGTTTGATAATCAGGTCAATTGTGAAATATTTCAAACCGGTTTAGACCTCTGTAAACATTTGAAACACTAAAAGTATGTGTACAAATCAACAATAACATTTTATTCATGTTGTGTGTGTAATGTGTATACAAGGCACAGTGACACGACAGTGTGGAACATCATCAACAGCATTACGGACATTGAGCTCACGTGCCACAATCACAAATGGGGCAGGGCACATGTCAACGCATAGAGAATGTAATAGTGCGGGCACCAGACTCCGCTCATTAGTGGTATTTATATACACCAAACCCCCTGGCCTTCAGAGCCAGGAGGACCAGCCCTTAAACTAAGTGTACTATTGTGACCCCATCCAAATATAGGCAACCATGCGACGGTGCATGATAACACATTGAGGGCCCTGTATACCCTACTATGGGGGTCCTGTATACCCCGGGGGTCCTGTATCCCACTGCTGGGCCTGTATACCCAGGGGCTTAGACCTACTATGGGGGCCTGTATACCCAACGGGCTGTACCATGGGGGCTGTATACTCTACTATGGGGGCCCTGTATACCCACTGCTTGGGGCCTGTATACCCACGGGGGCACTGTAGATCCTACTATGGGGGCCCTGTATACCCACTAAGGCCTGTATACCCACTGCTGGGGGCCTGTATACCCACGGGGGGCTGTATACCCTAATATCGGGGGCATGTATACACACTGGGGGCCTGTATACTCTGCAGGTGGAGCTGTATACTCTGCTGGGGGGCTGTCTACCAGTGATAGCCGCTGTATACCAGGATGGCGGTCAATATGGTTTCCCAGTTTTTTGGGGCTAAAGTAGGGGGGTCGGCTTATACACGGTCGGCTTATACACGACTATATACCGTAAATGCAATATAACGTGTGAACACATTTAAACTCACCCATATTGCTCTGTGCATCATGGCCACTGCGATGGAATGCAGGGAACACGACCTGAGCGACCTCCCTCCAGGCTGTAGTCCGCTGGCCATTATCCCCATAGGCAGGGTCAGTGGGCAGCCAAAGCAGGGGCCGAGCCTCCACCAGAGCAATCAACTGCAGGGTGTTGACAGGGGCCATGCTTGCTCTGTGTGTTTCTGCGCATCCAGCCGGGCAGCTCGAGTCGGCTTATTTCCTGTTTGCTAAAAGCATGGGGTTTGCTGGAGAAAATCGCTTGCCTCGCCTCATCGGCGCCAAATAAGACAAACACATGCGAGTTTGGTCCTCGGAGACAGCAGCAAAATACAGTTGCGAGTGGGGATTCCAACACGGAAATGCGAGCGCTTTCCGAGACACATCTGCGATTTTTAAATCACACATTACTCGCTATTACTCGCTTCCCCATTCATTAACATTGGACTCGCTAGACTCGCAACGAGTAGCGAGTCCCGGGCTCGGACTCGCTAGAGTCAAGCGATTCCGAGTAATTTAGGACTCGCCCATCACTAC
>JARQOC010004435.1:0-10004 GCA_033576535.1 Allobates femoralis
CTCCTCACAGGAGAATAATGTAACATCTAATTCATTCAATTCCATTCCCACTACTGAAACCATTCCATCTCATTTGGAGTTGAGGGAACAGGTGGCTTTGACTAACCTGCGAGAGCTGTCCTCTGAATGTTCAGGTATGGCTGTTGGAGCTGATTTGCATGGCAGAATTCCAAATCCATATTTTTATCCTATAAATTCACGAGTTACTGCCATGGATCAGTTTCAACAAGCGATGGAGAATGAGATCATACATATTTTGGATTCCAATAATAATGAAAAAAATAACCTGAGCATCTTGGAGAGACTTGCTCTCAAAGAATTGCAGAGCAATCCCTATATTGTGATACGAGCGTCAGACAAGGGGGGCTCTGTTGTAGGTCTAGACAGTGGATTGTATCAACAAGAAATAATAAATATGCTGTCAGATTCTGCAACATACCTACCCTTGTCTGCCAACCCCACTGATAAAGTTATGGGAGATCTACAAAAATTACTTGGAGAAGGTATGGCATTAGGTGTAATTACACAGGATCTGGCTGACTATCTTCTGGTCACTAAACCTGTATGCCCTATCCTGCACGCATTCCCAAAAACACACAAGGGAGTCTTTCCACCTCCAATGCGTCCTATTGTAGCAGGGATAGGTAGCATAAATGAAAGATTATCACACTGGGTTGATGATAAGCTGCAATTGATTTTAAAGAGTGCGGTGGGTTTAATCCGTGATACAAAACACCTATTAGCAACAGTGAACAAAATCAAATGGAAGCAGGAATATAGTTGGGTGACACTTGATGTGGTCTCACTATATACCTGTATCCCACATACACGTGCAATAGAGGCTCTGGAATATTTCCTGGGTAATACTACAGCTTTTTCATCAGACCTATGTCAGTTTATTATAATGTGTGTTACACATCTACTTACTACCAACTTCTTTAGATTTGATGAAAAATACTATCTGCAATTACAGGGTTGTCCCATGGGAGCGGGATTTTCACCATCCCTCGCTAATATCTATATGATGTTTTGGGAATTAAAATTCATACATAATATGAACAACCCATATATAGATAGTATAAAATGGTGGGGAAGATATTTGGACGACATAATAATTATCTGGTCGTCTAATGACAATGTACCTCCCCCAACCTCAGAAATACTTAGTAATTTCATCAGATATATAAATAATAATAGGTATAACATCTCCTTTACATCAGACTTTTGCAAGGAGTCTGTCTGTTATTTAGATGTGGAACTCACAGGAAATCCAGAGCTGGGAATCATTCACACCAAACTCTATAGAAAGCCAATCAGCGGCAATGCTGTTTTACATGCTGACAGCTGTCATCCACAGCACGTAGTCAGTAATCTGCCTGTAGGAGAGCTAATCAGAGCAAGGAGATTATGCTCAGAGGAAAGCTCCTACAATGAGGAGGCTACTAACATTTGTAAACGTCTAACTGATAGGGGATATAAGCGGCACTGTCTGAACAGAGCCCTAAATAAAGTACAAAGCCGAACCAGACAAAATCTGCTAGAGGATAAAGTGGGTAATAGGAAAGGAAAAACTGAGGTTTTACTTACTTTTTCCACAAATTATAGCGTGGATTATAATAAAATTGTGCATGCATTAAAAAGAACTTTACCTATTTTAAACCAAGATCCTATCCTAGGTAAGATCATTAAAGAAGGATACAGATGTGTTCCAAAAAAGGCTCTGAGTATCGGCAACATAATATCACCCTCAGAATTTAGAAGTAACATAAAACAACCAACATGGCTAAAAACAGTGGGTAATTATCGCTGTGGCGGAACAAGATGCAGTTTGTGCAGGCATATGGATGTAACTAAGGTGTTTATGAATAGGGTTACAAAACAGCAATATAGCATCCGTGCCTATATAAATTGCAATACAACCAATGTAGTCTATATGGCATCATGCACAATATGTGCCAAGGACTACATTGGATGTACAACCAGACCAATGAAAAAAAGAATAGCAGAGCATATTGCATCTGCTACACCTGATTTGCGCGCCAGCCGCAGGGGAATGTCAAACCTTTCCAGACATTTTCTGGATGTACATTATGGAGATGTAAGTGGTTTAATAGTGAAAGGTATTGAAAGGGTGTCAAATCTAAGACGAGGTGGAGACAATGAGCACCGTGTATTGGAACACGAGGCTCAGTGGATACTCAGCCTCAATACACGACAACCTAATGGGTTAAATTTACGAACAGACCTATCATACTTTTACTAAAAAGGATAATAAAAAATAAACCTTACTAAAATCCATATAACAACAGAAATTTAACTCCCATAAATAAACAAAGTATATGGGGATTCTAATAGAAGTATACATGGAGGGAGGGGAAAAAAAAAAAAAAAAAAAAAAAAAAAAATTCATGTATATTTAACCTGTATCCCAACACAAATATAACTGTGTAACTAAAGCAGATTGGCTCCTATAATTAAATGAAAAAACAAAGTAGGAGGTCTTCAACCTACGTCATGAGTAGAATATGTTTCACATGTGTGTAATTAATTATGTGTGTCTCTGAATGTTTAAAAAGGAAATTTTGTCTTTGTGATTTTATGCTGCTGACGAAGGACTATGTCCGAAACATGTTCAGCGTCTTGCTGGGGCTGTGGTCCCATGATATGATCATTTTATTTGTGTGATGCACTAAAAAATAAAACACAAATATTGAAGAATTTGGTCCGGTGCCGGATTTTCCTTTATCACAGCACCCTTTTATACTGTTGTTTACTATGTAATGAGTTTTTGTAGAAATTGTTTCTTTTTAAAGGAGTAGTGCCTGTAATAATTGTGGTACCTCAATAGATATATGTTTACTAAATTATTTTAATGAATTCTTGAATAAAAATCATTAATTGATATTTGAGACAGTTGTTTCATTCATCCTATGTTATCTTATGGGGGATTTTGGTTCTAAGAGTAAAAAGATCATTAAAAATGTCCTTGTACTAGGCGTGGCCTGCAGTGGGATGTGAAGGACGTGGATCCCTGAGCTCCTGTGCCCACAGAAAATCTACTGAGACCTTTTGCCTTTTTAAAGGCAAATTGTCTCAATAAAGCAACAAGACCTGTAAGACTTTATTCTTGGGCTTCATTTGAGCCATTTTGAGACTACTCCTGTGAAGAATTCACCTCAGGACACCATCTTGAAATTTGATCCCTCAGGGAAGTGATAGAGGCCCCATTTTGAGATTACTGGTCGCCTCATAAAAATTATGCTGGCCCCATATCTGTCAATGGGAATCATTAAATTCAGTCTATAGTTTAATGAAATTACATTAAATCTCATTTTTACTGTCCAGAAGAGCTTTACCTAACAATAGGTGACTTTTAAACCTGTACTGTGCAAGATTTAACTATACTGCCATTGGTATATATGATTCAAACTGTGTTGATTAACACCCACTAAAGATCCTGGTGTAATTCCTTTATTCAGTCATTTGGATCACCTCACAATCCCTTTACATATATTTATGACAGGAATCTGCCATTGCTATACATCGCTACCATTTTCACTAATATTGTAGTCTGGACTTTTCTGCTGCTATTATAACCTAGATTAACACAGCCTAGTTGTTTTGCTGGTGAAAGAAAACTTTTACTTAATTCGGATCAACTGAGGCTGATCGGTGAAACTAGGAAAAGGGACTATTTTTCTTTTTGTTTTTCTTCTCCATGATGACGGCCGGCACTTCTTGGCGGAGTGATATCCATCTGTAGATCAAGCCTGTCTGAAGAGCTGACGTCATTCTCCTCTGGACTTAATGAGGGATTTTACATCTTCTCTGATGGGATCTCCTGATATCTACAAGCAAGTGAGGTAGGCGAATCTCCGACGCTCCCAAGCTTCGCAGACAGAGGAGGGAAGACAGAAGAAATTTATCCTTTATTATAATAGTGTTGTGCTACCTATCTAAACCTATCTTATCTTATGCTTAATACCTACGAGCAAGTGAGGCTTGCGAACCTCCAACGCTCCCAAGCTTCGCAGAAAGAAAATTAGAATATTTATCCTTTGATATAATAGTGTTGTTTGCATTTTTACACCTACTCTCTTTCCTGATATATTTGTTCTCATCACTGGTAAAATGTCTAAGAACTAATTCAGTGCTGACACACGTGACAGAGAAATACTATTTAAACTCTCAAATCTAATCTAGCTTACTTATTAGCCCTCCTATCAAAGTCCGCACATCTTGCTGGCTGGTTGATTGTCGCATATATTCAGTTTTAAAACTTGATAATATAGACATGCAGAGGGTCCTTCTCTCTATCTCAAATAAAATGCCTCCAAAAATTAAACCTAACCATAACAAAACAACTTCTAATGACCAGAAAATTGAGTCTAGCAAAGACTGTCACACAATTAAAACATCCCAAATGCACCAAGGACCTATAGACCTTGGACAGGAGAATATAATGGTTGTAGGAGATAGCCAACAGATAGATCGAGATGATCCTTCAGATTACTTAATGACCCAAGAGTCCTCACAGTCAATTAACAAACGTAAAGACAGAGAGACTTCACCCAAACCACAATTAACCTTCAGTCTACAAGATAATACAGATTCAGATGATGATACCAAATTCAAAAGCCCAGCTAGGCACCGCTCTAGAAGAGAAAAATTGGAAGATGACCCACTCTTAAACTTTAATGTTCACCAACCCATGGATAGAGATTTTTTTCTAAGTCTCTTCACTGCTTTTAAACAGTCCCTAAAGGAGGATCTAACAGAGCAGTTTGATGATATGCGCTATTCAATAGCTTCCATAGTATCTAGAGCAGATAGAAATGAAAAAGCGATTCATGTTTTAGATGAAGAAAACAAAATGACAAAAAAAGAACAGTATCTGATGAAAGAGGAAATAAGATTACTCAAAGATAAATTAACAGACAGGGAAGATAGAGATCGCCGTAATAACCTCAAATTTAGAGGCATACCGGAAAAAATAAAAAATCCTGACCTCATGCCTTACATAAAAAATTTGATAAAAACAACACTCCCCACACTTCCAGATATCCAACACTCAATAGAGAGGGCCCACCGACTCCCAAAGCCATCGCGCCTTCCAAGTGACATCCCAAGAGATGTAATAGTTAAATTTTCCTTTTACCAGACTAGGGAATTACTTACTAACTTCTTGTGGAATAATAAAGTATTTCCCTCTCCTTTTGAGAAAATCAAGGTTTTCCAAGATGTTTCAAAGGAAACCATGATTAAACGCAAATCATTAAAACCAATTACTGAAGTCCTCCAGAAAAACAAAATCCCCTACAGATGGGGTAGACCCATAACTAATGTTTCCTTTACATTTAACCAAAAACACATCACAATAGACGATACAACAACTGGACTAAAAATCCTAAAGGATTTACGCATTTCTGACACATGATTGCATATGACTAATTATTTGTGATCTTGATAATCAGTATTGGTCCTAGCCTGGGCACAAAGGCTAAATCTTGAGCTTTTACGGACGTTTTACACCGGCATTGACCCTTCCGCTGTTACACTTTATATTGTTTACAGTTACCAAATTGTTACTGGTGCATATCACCTAATTTTTTTTTCACTTATCTTCAATTGTTTAAGAATGAAAAATACCAATTTGTTATTTTACAATGATAAACCTTCCCATCTCCCTCCCATACCTTTTTCTTTTGGAGAGCCTATGAACCTAAACAAGCGCAAAGACTAGAGTATGGCTAAGAAATTCTTGTCTTATAACGTAAAGGGCCTCAACTCACCTCAGAAAAGATTCCTAGTATGGTCAGACTTAAAAAAACTAGACATTGATATTGCTGGTCTTCAAGAGACAAAATTCTCTTCAAACAACCCACCTAAATTCACGAATAAACACTACCCACATATCTTTGTAGCCTCTAACAAAAAAAAGAAATCAGGAGTTGCCATCATTGTAAAAGACTCTGTTAAATTCGAAAAAATAGACATGATTTCTGATGAAGATGGTCGCTTTCTGATACTCATTTGTAAAATAGACAATATTTGTTATACCATAGTTAATATATATGCCCCAAATAAAAGTCAAATTACATTCCTAAAGAGATTAATAAAAATTGTCCAAGACTGTAGAAAAGGCCAGTTGCTTATCTTTGGAGATTTTAACGCGGTACCCAACCCTAATCTAGATTCATCGAATAAAAACAGGAATACAAACACTTCTATTGACTCCTGGATAAACAAGGAGGAATTATTTGATGCTTTCCGCTGCTTAAATACCTCGTCAATTGAATTTACTCATTATTCTGATGCCCACAAATCATTCGCTAGAATTGACCTACTTTTAACAGACATCCGAACTTTGCAAAATATTAAATCCATTACTATTCTGCCAGGACGTGGTCTGACCACTCAGCACTATTATTCGAAGTCAACCAGGGTACTCCCACTCTGAACAAAAAATATGGAGAGCGAATTCTTTCCTCTTCCGCTACCCACAATATAAAGCTGCAATTCAAAAAACGATAGACCTATACTTTAAAGAAAATAATACGGGTGACATTTCACTACCTACACTTTGGACTGCTCACAAAGCAGTAATCAGAGGCCATCTGATTCAATTTAATTCTAAAATGAAGCGTGATAACATTTCAAATACAGAAAAAATAATTAAGCAAATTAGAAGTTTAGAACTCTCGCAGGAGCATACGCCCACGGACGAAACACACACAGAAATTCTTAAACTTAGAGTCCAGTTAAAACATTTATTAACGGCAGAGTATGATAAATACATTGGTATTATGAAATCCAACTTTTACAACTCTATGGATAAACCTACTAAATTGTTTGCTAACAAAATTAAAGCCCACAGGACTAAAACTAAAATCTTACAAATAAAAGATAAACACAACAAAACTTACAAAAATCCCAAAGATATTTCTAGTATTTTTGCTAAATTTTATAAAAACCTCTACAATTTGAGAGATGATTCGGCTGAAACTTTGCCCACACAATCTAATATAGACAAATTTTTAGATTCTATTAAACTCCCCTCCTTATCTAAAAAAGATCTAGATTTTCTTAACTCCCCATTTACAGAAGTAGAGATTAAAGAGACAATAGATTCCTTGAAAAAGAATAAATCCCCAGGCCCAGATGGCCTCCAAAATGAATATTATATAAATTTCCAAAACTCCCTCACTCCCTTTCTCACTAAACTCATAAACTATGCTCTTACGGAAAAAAGGGCATTACCAGTAGAAATGCAAGAAGCTGTAATTACAGTTATTTATAAGAACAAAGGAGATCCAGACTATGTAATTAATTATCGCCCTATTTCATTACTAAATTCAGACTTAAAAATTATTGCCAAAGCTCTCAATTCAAGACTCCAAAGGATATCTCCGGGACTTCTACAGAGAGATCAAGTGGGATTTGTTCCTGGGAGGGGAACCTCTGACGCCACAAGACGTGCCATCAATCTTTTACACCACTCAGAGAGGACTGGAGTTCCGGCCCCAATGATCGCTGTTGACGCAGAAAAAGCGTTCGACAGAGTTCATTGGGGATATCTTTTTCAAACACTAGAGAAATTTGGTTTTAAGGGTAACTTCTTGAATGCGATTTCTTCACTCTACTCATGTCCCTCAGCAAAAATAATGACTAATAATGTTTTGTCTGACAAAATAACTCTTACAAATGGCACGAGGTAGGGATGTCCCCTTTCACCCACCTTGTTTGATCTTTATATAGAACCACTGGCAGAAAAAATAAGAACCAATTTATTAATAAAAGGTATCCCCTTGCGCCAAAAAGATTACAAAATTTCTTTGTTTGCTGATGATGTTCTCATAACAATCACAGATCCAATTAATTCACTAAACAATTTACTAAA
Organism: Allobates femoralis; assembly: GCA_033576535.1. NCBI lineage: Eukaryota > Metazoa > Chordata > Amphibia > Anura > Aromobatidae > Allobates > Allobates femoralis. Next base: position 7,901 of record JARQOC010004435.1, read on the forward strand.
CACTATCAACCAATTCTCTGCAGTTTCCTACTACAAAATCAATCTATCTAAAACGCAAATTCTTCACCTAAATCTTGACCCCGGAACATTAGAGACCCTTAAAAGAAAGTTTTCAATGTCCTGGGAAACTAATCATATTAACTACCTTGGAATCAAGCTCACCAAACAACTATTGTCAATTATTGAAGCAAATTTAAATGATATTTACAAAACTCTGCAGAAAGATATGCTTTATTTAGCAAAACAGGAGGTCTCCTGGTTAGGCAGGATAGCTGCATATAAAATGTGCCTCCTACCAAAACTTCTCTATATCTTCCGATCGCTCCCACTAATAATCCCAAGAAAATGGCTACAAAAATTACAAACCCAATTAGTTTCCTTTACATGGGCTAAAAATAAACCGAGAGTGGCTAGACTAATCCTAGAAAAGAGTAAACAAAGAGGTGGACTAGCACTCCCAAATTTAACTTCCTATTATTATACCACCCTAGTGAAAGTCAGTCAGTCATGGTGGACGGGAGGAGAGAAACCTGTTTGGCTCTCAATGGAAGATCCCCTACATCCACATGGTGGTTTAGATTTGGCTACTCTCACTTATCTATGCGACAAAACAAAACCACTCCCTGAATTACCTACAGTTAGATCCACTATTCTTGCCTGGAGATCATTACTAAAAATCTCAAATAAATGGTATCCTATGGTTCCCCCTTCCTGGATAAAAATAGAAATTCTGGAATACATATCCTCAAGGATTAGATTGACCTCATGGAAAGAACGAGGCATCACCTTCATATCTGATATTTTAAATGACAAACAAAAACTAGAACCCTTCTTAATACTAAAAAACAAATACAAACTCAACCAAGCAGAGGAAGCTACATGGAAAAAAATTGAAAATCTCATTAAAACTCATAAGTTGAACTTCTTTCTGCCACATAATCTAGTTACAAATGCATAAATTCCCACAAGCCCAAATATTCTGGAAAACTGGCCACATCTATCAGAATTTTAATCAAGACTCTATCTTCCAACAAGCTACCAACATCACAGTTTGGGGAAAAGGATCTTAAAATAAATATCTCTCCTATGTGCTTCAAAAAAACTTTTGAAACTATATACAGATTTATCCCTTGTGTTTCTCTATTAGAAACACAATACAAGATCTATTCTCGGTGGTACTTTAACACCGTTAAGCTCTCCAAAATTCAAGAAACTAACTCTCCCCTTTGTTGGAGAAATTGTTTGCATAATGGTAATCTTACTCTCATATTTTCTGGGATTGTGCAGTACTTAATTCTTTCTGGTCAGGAGTTGAAATCTCTAATAAATAAATTATCAGGCCTAAATCTGAAACTCACTCCAGAACTAGCAGTATTGCTGCTAGGCCTTGAAGATCTACCAAACAAATATAGACCTATAATAGCACATATCCTTCTCGCAGCAAAAAAATACTATTGCAGCTAAATGGAGAGACCCTCTTCCCCCTACATTGAACACTTAGTTGAAAAATTGCTTGCCATAACACTTATGAACATGCGTTTGCTCTCAAGGAACAACTTACTAAACAAATACTATAGAAAATGTATGACTGGAATCACATTATGACTCCCTCATCGCCGTTGTGAGTCCTTGCGTTATGTTAGATAGATAATGATACTGAAATACTCTACACACTTGTGTCTAAATGGTTCCAATGGGCTCTTCACACTCCAATTTATCCCCCCCCCCAATTTCCCTTTTCTACTGCCTTCCCTTATTGATTAACATGATTTATAAAATTGTAAATAGTTATTTAACTGTTTGAATGTAACCCCTTTGATGCTAATACGCACTACAAATCTCTGAATCTATATAAGACTTTATAAATCTCGAAGTTACTAGATTCTATGTATAATACTACCTCAATTTTGACTTAATTTTCAAAAATTAATTAATCTAACTGTAAAGATTCTGATACTCTTCCTATTGAACTAGATTGTAAAATCCCTTAATTTGTATGATTATATCTATACAATAAAAATTTTTGAACATAAAAAAAAAAAAAAAATGTCCTTGTATGTCCCCTTTTTTATTTATACTTTTTATAAAATCACCCCTAAACCTT
>JARQOC010004436.1:0-10002 GCA_033576535.1 Allobates femoralis
CCCCCCTTTAAATAACACATCACTCCCCCCCCCCCCCCTTTCACATAAACAGCCATAGACACAAAAAAAAAAAAAAAAAAAAAAAAAAAAAAAAAAAAAAAAAAAAAAAAAAAAAAAAAAAAAAAAAAAAAAAAAAAAAAAAAAAAAAAAAAAAAAAAACCCCCCCCCCCCCCCCCCCCCCCCCCCCCCCCCCCCCCCCCCCCCCCCCCCCCCCCCCCCCCCCCCCCCCCCCCCCCCCCCCCCCCCCCCCCCCCCCCCCCCCCCCCCCCCCCCCCCCCCCCCCCCCCCCCCCCCCTAGACACATTCACTGCCCCCCCTCTTCACATAAACAGCCATGATAGACACATTCATGCCCCCCCCTTTTCACATAAACAGCCATAGACACATTCACTGCCCCCCCCTTTACATAAACAGCCATAGCACATAGACTCACTTCACTGCCCCCCCCTTTTCACATAAACAGCCATAGACACACATTCACTGCCCCCCCCTTTTCACATTAAACCATAGACACATAGACACACTTCACTGCCCCCCCTTTTCACATAAACAGCACATAGACACATTCACTGCCCCCCCCTTTTCACATAAACAGCCTGACACATAGACACATTCACTGCCCCCCCCTTTTCACATAAACAGCCATTACATGACACATTCACTGCCCCCCCCCCTTTCACATAAACAGCCCACTAGACACATTCACTGCCCCCCCTTTCACATAAACAGCCATTAGACACATTCACTGCCCCCCCCTTTCATAAACAGCCACATAGACACATTCACTGCCCCCCCCTTTTCACATAAACAGCACATAGACACATAGACACATTTCACCGCCCCCCCCTTTTCACATAAACAGCCATAGACCATAGACACATTCACTGCCCCCCCTTTTCACATAAAACAGCCAAGACACCATAGACACATTCACTGCCCCCCCCCCCTTTTCACATAAACAGCCATAGACACATTCACTGCCCCCCCTTTTCACATAAACAGCCATAGACACATTGCCATTTTACATTCACTGCCCCCCCCCTTTTCACATAAACAGCCATAGACACATTCACTGCCCCCCCCTTTCACATAACAGCCATAGACACATAGACACATTCACTGCCCCCCCTCTTTCACATAAACAGCCATAGACACATAGACACATTCACTGCCCCCCCTCTTTCACATAAACAGCCATAGACACATAGACATCCATTGCACATTCCTGCCCCCCCTTTTCACATAAACAGCCATAGACACATAGACACATTCACTGCCCCCCCCCCCTTTTCACATAAAGCCATAGACACATTTCACTGCCCCCCCCTTTTCACATAAACAGCCATAGACACATTCACTGCCCCCCCTCTTCACATAAACGCCATTAGACACATAGACACATCACTGCCCCCCCTTTTCACATAAAAAGCCATAGACACATAGACACATTCACTGCCCCCCCCTCTTTCACATAAACAGCCATAGACACATTCATGCCCCCCCTTTTACATAAACAGCCATAGACACATTCACTGCCCCCCCTTTTCACATAAACAGCCATTTGACACATTCACTGCCCCCCCCTTTTCACATAAACAGCCATAGACACATTTGACACATTCACTGCCCCCCCCTTTCACATAAACAGCCATAGACACATTCACTGCCCCCCCCTTTTCACATAAACAGCCATAGACACATAGACACATTCACTGCCCCCCCCTTTTCACATAAACAGCCATAGACACATTCACTGCCCCCCCTTTTCACATAAACAGCCATAGACACATGCACATTCCTGCCCCCCCTTTTCACCCCTAAACAGCCATAGACACATTCACTCCCCCCTTTTCACAACAAACCAAAACACATAGACACATTCACTGCCCCCCTTTTCACATAAAACACCATTTGACACTTTCACTCCGCCCCCCCCCTTTTTCACTAACACATGGCCACCATAGACACATTCACTTGCCCCCCCCCTTTCCACATTTAAACCCGCCATAAAACAAAATTCACTGCCCCCCCCTTTTCACATAAACAGCCATAGACACATTAGCACTTACGCCATTCACATAAAAAGCCATGGGCACATCACTGCCCCCCCCTTTTTCACATAAACACAGCCATAGACCAAGACACCAAACCACTCGCCCCCCCCCTTTCTCACATAAACAGCCATAGAACACATTTACTGCCCCCCCTTTTCACAACAAAAGCCCCATAGACACATTCACTGCCCCCCCTTTTCACATAAAACAGCCATAGACACATTCACTGCCCCCCCCCACAAAACCCTCACATTATGCCCCCCCACATAAACACCATAGACACATAACACATTCACTGCCCCCCCCTCACATAACACCAAGCCCTTCACATTCACCTAGCCCGCCCCCTTTCACATAAACAGCCATAGACACTCACGGGCCCCCCCTTTTCAAAATAAACAGCCAAGACATCCCCCAAACCCCATTCACCTAGCCCCCCTTTCACCCTAAACAAGCCATAGACAAACATTCAGACCCCCCCACTTTCACTGCCTCCCTTTTCACAAAAGACCCCCCCTTTTCACATAAACACCATAACACATTCATCCCCCCCCCTTTTTTACATAAAAAAAAGCCAAGACACATAGACACATTCACTGCCCCCCCCCTTTTCACATAAACAGCCATAGACACATTCACTGCCCCCCCCTTTTTACATAAACAGCCATAGACACATAGACACATTACTGCCCCCCCTTTTCACATAAACAGCCATAAGACACATTCACTGCCCCCCCCTTTTCACAATAAACACCATAGACACATTCACTGGGCCCCCCCCCTTTCACATAAAACAGCCATAGACACATTCACCCCCCCCCTTTTCACATAAACAGCCATAACCAAACATTCACTGCCCCCCCTTTCACATAAACAGCCATAGACACATTCACTGCCCCCCCCCTTTTCACATTAAACCCAACACATCCTGCCCCCCCCCCACATAAACACCCTAGACACATTCACTGCCGCCCCCCCTTTCACAAAACACAGCCATAGACACATTCACTGCCCCCCCTTTTCACATAAACACCATAACAACATTCACGCCCCCCCCTTTTCACATAAACAGCCATAGACACATTCACTGCCCCCCCCTTTTCACATAAACAGCCATAGATCACATTCACTGCCCCCCCTTTCACATAAACAGCCATAGACACATTCACTGCCCCCCCTTCACATAAACAAACCATAGCACAAACCTTCAAATGGCCCCCCCTTTTTACAAAAACATCCATAGACACATTCACTGCCCCCCCCTTTTCACATAAACACCATAGAACTAACACATTCACTGCCCCCCCCCTTTTCACATAAACAGCCATAGACACATACCTTCACTGCCCCCCCCTTTTTCACATAACAAGCCAAGACACATTCACTGCCCCCCCCCTTTTCACATAACAGCCTAGACACATTCCCCTGCCCCCCCCTTTCACATAAACAAGCCAAGACACATTCACTGCCCCCCCCTTTTCAATAAAACCATAGCACACAGCCCCCCCCTTCACAAAACAGCCATCCTTCACTGCCCCCCTTTCACAAAACAGCCAAGACACAATTTACTGCCCCCCCTTTCACATAAACAGCCATAGACACATTCACTCCCCCCCCCTTTCACATAACACCTAGACATTCACCCCCCCCTTTTCACAAAACACCATAGACACATTCACTGCCCCCCCTTTTCAAAACAGCCATAGACACTCACTGCCCCCCCTTTTCAATAAACAGCCAAGCTCCTATTTACAAACACCAACAATTCACTGCCCCCCTTTTCACAAAACAGCCATAGACACATTCACTGCCCCCCCTTTTCACATAACAGCCATAACACATAGACACTTCACTGCCCCCCTTTTCACATAACAGCCAAGACACATCACTGCCCCCCCCTTTTCACTAAACAGCCATAGCACATCACTGCCCCCCCCTTTCACATAAAAGCCATAGCACATTCACTGCCCCCCTTTCACAAAACACCATACAAAAATTCACTGCCCCCCCCTTTCCATAAACACCATAGACACATCACTGCCCCCCCCCACATAAACAGCCAAACACTCACGCCCCCCTTTCACATAAACGCCAAGACACATTCACTGCCCCCCCCTTTCACATAACAGCCATAGACACATCACTCCCCCCCTTCACATAACACCATAAAAACACATTACTCCCCCCCCTTTTCACATAAACAGCCATAGACACATCCTGCCCCCCCTTTCACAAAACAGCCATAACATTCACGCCCCCCCCTTTCACATAAACGCCAAACACACCCTTCCCCCCCCTTTCACATAAACAGCCAGAAACACATTCACTGCCCCCACCCCCTTTTTCAAACACCTAACACATCACTGCCCCCCCTTTCAATAAACAGCCATAGACACATTCACTGCCCCCCCTTCACATAAACAGCCATAGACACATCACGCCCCCCCTTTTCACAAACAGCCAAGACACATTCACTGCCCCCCCCTTCACAAAAACATAACACATCAACTGCCCCCCCCTTTCACATAAACCAAACATAGACACATTCATCCCCCCTTTCACAAAACCCCCATAGACACATTCATGCCCCCCCCCTTTCACATAACACCTAGACACTTCACTGCCCCCCCTTTCACATAAACACCATAACACATTCACTCCCCCCCCTTTTCAAAAACAGCCAAACAAGAATTACTGCCCCCCCCTTTCACATAAACACCATAGACACATTCTGCCCCCCCTTTCACATAAACAGCCATAACACAAGACACATTCATGCCCCCCCTTTCACATAAACAGCCTAACACATTCCTCCCCCCCTTTCACATAAACGCCATAGACACATCACTCCCCCCCTTCACAAACGCCAAGACACATTCACCCCCCCCTTTCACTAAACCAAACCAAGACACATCCTGCCCCCCCTTTCACTAACAGCCATAAGACACATTCACGCCCCCCTTTCCATAAACAAGCCATAACACATCACTGCCCCCCTTTCCATAAACAGCCATAGAACATTCACTGCCCCCCCCCCCCCATCACATAACACAAGAACATCACCCCCCCCTTTCAATAAACAGCATAGACACATTCACTGCCCCCCCCTTTTCACAAAACAGCCAAACACATAGGGCCCCCCCCATCACTGCCCCCCCCCTTTCACATAAAAGCAAGACACATTCCGCCCCCCCTTTCACATAAACGCCATAAACAAAAATTACGCCCCCCCCCCTTTCACATAACCCATAGACACATTCACTGCCCCCCCTTTCACAAAACACAAACAAGACACATCACTGCCCCCCCTTCACTAACACCAAACACATTCACTGCCCCCCCTTTTCACATAAACACCATAGAAAAACAATTCACGCCCCCTTTCACATAAACACCAAGCACTTCACTGCCCCCCCTTTCACATAAACAGCCATAGACACAACCAACTGCCCCCCTTTCACAAAACGCCATAACACATCACTGGCCCCCCCTTTCACATAAACAGCATAGACACATCACGCCCCCCCTTTTTTCATAAAACAGCCAAGACACATTCACTGCCCCCCCCCTTTCACATAAACACCATAGACCATTCACGCCCCCCCCTTTCCATAACAGCCATAACACTTCACTGCCCCCCCCTTTCACATAAACAGCCTAAAAAGACACATTCACTGCCCCCCTTTCACATAAACACCAAGACACATCACTGCCCCCCCCCTTTCACTAAACAGCCAAGACACATTCACTGCCCCCCCCCCTTTCACATAAACACCATAGACACATCACTGCCCCCCCCCCATAAACACATAACACATAGACACATCACTGCCCCCCCCCTTTCACATAAACACCTAGACACATCACGCCCCCCCCCTTTTACATAAACACCATAACACAGACACATCACTGCCCCCCTTTTCAAAAACACCATAGACAATTCACTGCCCCCCCTTTCCATAACAGCCATAACACATCACGCCCCCCCCCTTTCACATAAACGCCATAACAACATTCACGCCCCCCCCTTTCACAAAACCCATAGACACTAGTTCAATCACTGCCCCCCCCCCTTTCACATAAACAGCCATAACACATCACGCCCCCCCTTTCCAAAAAGCCAAAACACATCACCCGCCCCCCCCTTTCCATAAACAGCCATAACACATAGACAATTCACTGCCCCCCCCTTTCACTAAACACCATAACACATCCGCCCCCCCCCTTTTTCCCTAAAACCATAGCCATTCACTGCCCCCCCTTTCACAAAAAACAGCCATAGACACATTACTCCCCCCCTTCACAAAAACCAGCCAGACACATTCACTGCCCCCCCCTTTCACATAACAGCCATAGACACATTCACTGCCCCCTTTCACATAAACAGCATAGACACATCACGCCCCCCCTTTCACAAAACGCATAAACCTCACTCCCCCCCCTTTCACATAAACAGCCATAGACACAAGACACATTCACTCCCCCCCCCTTTCAATAAACCATAACACATCCTGCCCCCCCTTTCAATTACCAAAGCCATAGACACATTCACGCCCCCCCTTTACATAACACCATAAACACATTCACGCCCCCCCCTTTTTAACATAAACAGCCATAGACACTTCCTGCCCCCCCCTTTCACAAACACCATCAATCACCCCCCTTTTACAAACACCATAACACATATGCCCCCCCCTTTCAATAACACCATAGACACATTCACTGCCCCCCCTTTCCATAACACAAGACACATTCACTGCCCCCCCTTTTACATAAACAGCCATAGACACATCACTCCCCCCCCCCCTTTACTAAACAGCCTAGACACATTCACTGCCCCCCCCCTTTCACATAACAGCCATAACCATAGACACATTCACTCCCCCCCCTTTCACATAAACACCATAGACACATTCACTGCCCCCCCTTTCACAAAACAGCCTAGACACATTCACTGCCCCCCCTTTCACATAAACAGCCAAGACACATTCACTGCCCCCCCCTTTCACATAAACGCCAAGACACATCCCCTCACGCCCCCCCCTTTCACATAAACACCATAACAATAGCCCCCCCCCCCTTTCACATCAGCCATAAATCCGCCCCCTTCCAAACAGCCTACACATTCATGCCCCCCCCTTTCCAAACAGCATAGACACATAACACATCCTGCCCCCCCCTTTCACATAACCCATAACACATTACCTGCCCCCCCTTTCACATAAACGCCATAGACACATCAACGCCCCCCCTTTTCACATAAACACCAGCCAAGAACAAGCCCCCCTTTTAATAAACAGCATACAATTACGCCCCCCCCTTTCACAAACCTACCCTAGACCTTACTGCCCCCTTTCACATAAACAGCCATAGAAACATTCACTGCCCCCCTTTCACATAAACACCATAGCCATAGACACACACGCCCCCCCCCTTTTCCATAAACAGCAAAAACACATTCACTGCCCCCCCCTTTCACAAAACAGCATAGACATGCCTTCACTGCCCCCCCTTCACATAAACACCATGACCATCACTGCCCCCCCTTTCACTAAGAAACAGGGCCAAACACATAGACACATTCACCCCCCCCTTTCACATAAACAGCCAAGACCACACGCCCCCCCCCCACATAACAGATGACACATTCACGGCCCCCCCCTTTCACAAAACACCAAGCACAAGACCATTCCCGCCCCCCCCTCTCACAAAAACCATAACACAACACTGCCCCCCTTTTCACAAACAGATAACACATACCTCCCCCCTTCCAAACAGCCTGACTTCACGCCCCCCTTTCACTAACACCTCAAACACATTCACTGCCCCCCCCTTTCAAAAACAGCCATAGACACATCACTGCCCCCCCTTTCACAAACAGCCATAGACACTTCATGCCCCCCCTTCACATAAACAGCCATAGACACAGTCACTGCCCCCCCTTCACAAAACAGCCATAGACACATTCCTGCCCCCCCCTTTCCATAACAGCCATACACATTCACTGCCCCCCCTTTCACATAAACAGCCATAGACACACACTGCCCCCCCTTCCATAAACAGCCATAGACACATAACCATTCACTGCCCCCCCCTTCACATAAACACCAAGACACATTCACTGCCCCCCCCCTTTCAATAAAAGCCATAGACACATAGACCATTCCTGCCCCCCCTTTCCATAACACCTAGACACATCATGCCCCCCTTTCACAAAACACCATAGACACATTCATGCCCCCCCCCTAACATAAACACCATACACATCCCACTGCCCCCCCTTCACTAAACACCATAGACACATTCACTCCCCCCCTTTCCATAACAGCCATAGAACATCACTGCCCCCCCCCCCTTCACATAAACACCATAACACATCACTGCCCCCCCTTCACAAAACAGCATCAACACATTCACGCCCCCCCTTTCACATAAACACCATAGACACATCACTGCCCCCCCTTTCCATAAACAGCCATAGACACATCACTGCCCCCCCCTTCACAAACAGCCATAGACCATTCACGCCCCCCCTTTCACATAAACAGCCATAGACACATTCCTGCCCCCCCCTTCACATAACAGCCATAGACACATTCACTGCCCCCCCTTCACATAAACCTAGACACATTCACTGCCCCCCCCTCTTCACATAAACAGCCATAAAAAACACATTCACTGCCCCCCCTCTTCACATAAACAGCCATAGACACATAGACACATTCACTGCCCCCCCCCTCTTCACATAAACAGCCATAGACACATTCACTGCCCCCCCTCTTCACATAAACAGCCATAGACATCATTCACTGCCCCCCCTCTTCACATAAACAGCCATAGACACATAGACACATTCACTGCCCCCCCCTCTTCACATAAACAGCCATAGACACTTCACTGCCCCCCCTCTCACATAACAACACATAGACACATTCACTGCCCCCCCCTCTTCACATAAACAGCCATAGACACATCACTCACCCCCCCCCTCTTCACATAAACAGCCAACCAAGAAACATTCACCCCCCCCCCCAACACCCCCTTCACTACCGCCTAACACATTCACCCCCCCCCCATCACACATCCCCCATAACACATAGACACATAGACAACTTCCCCCCCCCTCCTTCACATAAACAGCCATAGACACATGTCACGCCCCCCCTCTTCACATAAACAGACCATAGACACATTCCTGCCCCCCCCCTCTTCCATAAACACACACACCATTCACTGCCCCCCCCTCTTCAAAAACACATAGACACATTCCTCCCCCCCCTCACAACAGACCATAGACACATTTCACTGCCCCCCCCTCTTCACATAAACAGCATACCTAGACACATTCATGCCCCCCCCCTCCTTTCACATAAACAGCATAAAAACACATTGTCACAATTTCACTGCCTCCCCCTTTTCATAAACAGCCCTTCGACACATAGACACCTTTCAACTGCCCCCCCCACCCCCCTCTTCCCAATAATTCAGCCATAAGATCACATAGACACATTCACTGCCACCACCTTTTCACGACAACAGCCATAGACACATGCATGCCCCGATTTTCAACAGTATAAATCAGCCTATAGACACATTTCACTGCCCCCCACTTTTAACTCTATAAACAGCCATAGACACATTCACTGACCCCCTTTCAATAAACAGTTAATAGGGACACATAGGAACACTTCACGGCCCCCTTTTTCACCATAAAAAAAGCCATAGGACAACCAATAGACACAGTCACTGCCCCCCCTCTTCACATAACAGCGCATAGACCAAATAGACACATTCAATGCCCCCCCTTTTCACATACAGCCATAGACACCATTCATGCCCCCCCCCTCTTCAATAAACAGCCATCGGACTATGTGGTGTGTAGATGCGCCCCCCCTCTTCACATAAAACAGCCATAGACACATTTCACTTGCCCCCCCCTTTAACATAA
>JARQOC010006645.1:0-15473 GCA_033576535.1 Allobates femoralis
AATTGACCCAGATCTAGAACTATTAAAAAAAGTCGGGCCCAAAAATATTCCGACACCCAGGGTTTTCCCAAATTTACCCCAAAAAATATAGACATCAGTGTTACCATTTTTATAAAAGGGAAATAGAAATCAGTTACCCCCTTTTCTCTGGGGAACCCCCCCCAGGGGACAAATAACCGACTCCAACGACCCTTCCCTTTTACCAAATCTGACCCCCCTCCCGAACCCTCAGTGTTTACCATTTTAGTTGGTGAAAACCCCCCCATCCCAAATTGTTTACAATTTTGAAAACCCTCAAGTATTTTTAAGTTTAAAAAAGAACCCCGTTTTTTAAAAAATTTATGCGACTCTCCCAGGTTAATTTTTCCCCCAATTTTCAAATCCTCTGTTTCCTTAATCTAAAATTCTGGGGGCCCCGACCATATACACTGGAAAAACATATTTGTTTTTCCAAATGTACTGCCCCCCCTAACCAGGTAAATCTAAAGGGGAAACCTCAAAGTTTCCTATGTATGCCCCAGACCAACAAAAGGGAATGTGGGGTTAAACGAACCCCCCCTTTTTCTGAAAAATTTTTTTCTTTAGTATAACCCCCGACATCATCCGACACCTCAGTGTTACCAATAGTACTGACCCCCAAAATCATACCACACCTCAGTGTTCCTTTTTATACTGACCCAGACATCAACGCACCTCAGTGTTTTCCATATTCTGACCAGGCTCTACCGACCTCAGTGGTTTCCATATAGTACTGACCAGGGGACTACCGACACCTCAGTGTTTACCCTAATACGGGCCCAGGCATCATACCGACACCCAGTGTTACCATATAGTACTGACCCAGACATCATACCGAACCCCATTTACCATATAGTATACCCCAACATCATACCACACCTCAGGTTACCTATAGTACTGACCCCGACATCATACCGACACCCCAGTGTTACCCTATAGTTGACCCAGACATCATACCGAACCTCATGTTCCATATAGTACTGACCCCAGACATATACGACACCTCAGTGTTACCATATAGTACTACCCCAGCATCATACGACACCTCAGTGTTTCCAATATATACCCCAACTATAGACACCTCTTTTTCCCCTATATTTCTGACCCAGCATATACCCACACCTCGTGTTAATATAGTACTGACCCGACACTTTCCACACTGGGGTTACCTATAAACTGACCCCGACACATACCCACACCTCATGTTACCATAAGTACTGACCCAGACATCTTTCCCCACATCAGTTACCATATATAAAGACCCCAGACATCAACCGACCCTCAGTGTTTCCAATATACGACCCCCGACATCATACCGACACCTCAGTGTTTTCCCTAAGTACTGACCCCCGACATCATACCACACTCAGGTTACCATTAAAAACTGACCCCCGACATCTACCCACACCTCAGTGTTTCCATATAGTACTGACCCCAGCATATTTCCGACACCTCAGTGTTACCATATAGTACTTTTACCGACACGTCAGTTACCATATAGTACTGACCAGCATATACCACACCTCAGTTTACCAATATACGACCCCCCGACATCAACACCCTCATGTTTCCATATAGTATACCCCCAACATCATACCGACACCTCAGTGTTACAAAATAGTACTGACCCCCCACATATACCACACCTCAGTGTTCCATAAGTACTACCCCCACATCAACCGACCCTCGTTTACCAAAGTACGACCCCAGACTCATACCGCCTCATTTACCATAAGCGCCCCCCGACATCATACCGACACTCATTTTTTCCATAAGTACTGACCCCAACATCATACCGACACCTCAGTGTACCCTATAGTACTGACCCCCGACTCATACCGCACTAGTGTTTCATATTACGACCCCAACATCTTCCGAACCTCAGTGTACCATATAGTACTGACCCCAGACATCATACTGAACCCATGTTCCAATAGTATAAACCCCCAAATATACCGACACCCCAGGGTTACCTAAGTACTGACCCCCAAAATCAAAACCTCCCGTGTTTACCAATATACTGACCCCAAACTAAACCACACCTCAGTGTTACCATATATACGACCCCAACATCATACCGACACCTCAGTGTTACCCTAAGTAGACCCAGAAATCATAGACACCTCAGTGTTACCACCCCAGACATCATACCGACACCTCAGGTTACCATTTGTACTGACCCCAGGACATCATACCGACACCTCAGTGTTACCATATAGTATGACCCCAAAACATCATTTCCGACACCCCATTTTTACCATATAGTACGACCCAGACATCATACCGAAACCTCATGTTACCATATAATTTTGACCCCCGGGCATATTTCCGACCCCCTCATTTTTTCCATATAGTACTGACCCCCAGACCCTCATAACCCCACATCCCCGTGTTACCATTTAGTACTACCCCCGACATCATAAACCGGGCACCTCAGTGTTTTCCATATATTACTGACTGAAAACATTTATTTCCCCACAACCTTTAGTGTTCCAAATAGACTGACTCCAGACTCTACCCACACGCAGGGGTTACAATATAGTAATGCCCCCCGGGCATCAAAACCAAAACATCAGTGTTACCCCTAAATACTGACCCCAGACATCCCTTTCCCACACCCCCAGTGTTTCCAAAATAGTAAATGACCCCAGGCATTTAAAAACCGACACCTCATGGGTTTCCTATAGTACTGAACCCAGGGCATTTTATAACCCACCCGTCAGTGTTAAACCCTATAGTAAAAATGACCCGAGGGGATCATACCGACACCTCATTTTTACCTTTTAGTACTGACCCCAGAATTTACATCGACACCCCAGTTTTTCCCCTTAGTACTATCCCCCGAAAAAATCATAAACCCACACCTCAGTGTTACCATATAGTACTGACCCAGAAAATCATAAACCCACACCTCAGTGTTTTCCCCTATAGGGACTGGGCCCCAGAAATCATTCCCACCCTTTTAGTGTTACCATATTGTAAATGACCCCAAAGGGCATCATACCAAACCCCAGTGTTTTTAATAGTACTGGGCCCCCAGCATTATACTGACACCCCCATTGTTACCCTATAGTACTGACCCCAGACCCTTTTTACAGACACCTCGTGTCACCATATATACTGGGCCCCAATAAAAATTGAAGGGAAAAATTCATGGGCATACCATTTTATTTTTCAGAAAGACACATACCGGGACCTTTTTGGTGGGACCCCTTGTCTGATTTTCCGCTCTAGTTTAGGGGGCCTTTTTTCTTGGGAAACCCCCAAAATTCTGGCACCCATCCAAGTGTTTCCGGGACTTACCCCCAAAAAAACATAAAACTGACACCTCAGGTTTCCATTTATCTTAAACCACCCAACATCCTTTCTGACAAATCAGTGTTTCCATTTTTACGACCTGGGCATTTTTTACCGCCCTCAAATGTTTCCCTTTTTGTAATTTAACCCCTGGGATAAAACCGACACCTTTAGTGTCAAACCCTTTAGTTAAATAAACCCCGAATCTTTCCGCCCTCAAATGTTTCCATATTGTTTTGACCCAAAAACATAAAAAGGGAAAGAGTGGGAAATATGTACTTAAACCCCCAAAACATAAAACCAAAAATCGTGTTTTCCTATATTCTGACCCCCCGGCTTTTTACGAAACCCAGTGTTTTCCAAAATAGTACTGAATCCCCCAACATCCCTACCCCATTCAGTGTTACCATTAAGAACTGACACCCCAAAAATTTCCGCACCCCCTTTGGTTTCCATATAGTTTCTGACCCCAAAACATCAACCGAAACCTCTTTTTAAACCCTTTTTGTACCAAACCCCGACATCATTCCGAACACCTTTAGGGTTTCCCCTATTTGTTAATGAAACCCCCAAAATCCCTACCGCACCTCGTGTTACCATATAGTACTGACCCAGACATTAATACCCAAAATTTTTGTGTTACCAATTTTGTACGGGCCCCTCATTCATAAACCCCCCTTCCGGTGTTACCAAAATAGTACGCCCCCCGACTCAATAAAACCAAACCCTTTTGTTTTCCAAAAATTGTACTTTCCCCCAACCCTCATAACCCACAAATCAGTTTTTACCAAATTTTTGTTTCGACCCCAGACATCCAAAATGAAAAACCTCAGTTTTTTTTATAGTAAATACCCCAGACATCATAAACCCACAAAATTCAGTTACCAAAATTTCTGGCACCCGTTTTATACCGACCACCCCAGTGTTACCCCTATAGTACTGACCCAAAACATAACTGACACCTCAGTGTTTCCCCTTTAGTATGCCCCCGACATCAAAACCGACACCCATTTTTACCCAAAAAGTCTGACCCAACATTTTTCGACAAACCCCGTGTTAAAAAATAGTACTGACCCCAGCATTTTAAAAGACAACCCCCAGTTTTTCCCCCTATTGAAATGACCCCCGACATCATTTCGACCCATCAGTGTTTTCCCCCTAGTACTTACCCCAGAAAATCATACCGGGCAAAATTTAGTTTTACCCTTATTTTTCTTACCCCAGAAACATACCGAAAACCCCCCAGTGTTACCATATTGAAAATGCCCCAAAACATTAAAACCGACACCCCAGTTTACCATATGTACTTTACCCCAGCATCAAATTTAAATCAGTTTTACCATTAGTACCCGAACCCCGACTCATACCACAACCTCAGTTTACCATTTTTTACTGAAACCCCCGACAATTTATACCGACCCTCAGTTTTTTACCCTATATACTGACCCCAAAACATCCATCCGACACCTTTATGTTTCCTTTTAGTAAATGACCCCATACTAAAACCCCCACACCCCAAAAGTTTACCATATAGTCCCGAACCCCCGGAATTAACCCACCAAACCTCCGGGGTTACCTTTTAAATACGGCCCCGACTTTTTCACCCACACCCCAGTTTTACCCATAAAAGTTTCTTACCCCAGACCTTTATACCGCACCTCAGTGGGTTCCTTAAAAGTTCGACCCCCCAGACAAACATACCAACAAATTTAGTGTTTCCTTTTAATATGACCCCAGACAATTCGGCCCCCTTTGGGGTTTCCATTTTTGTTAAAATGAAACCCCAGGGGATCAACCGACACCTCTTGTTTTCCATATATACTGATCCCAGACATCTTTTGACACGGCAGTGTTAACCCAAAATGTACTTGGCCCGAGGGTCATACCGACCCCTCGTGTTACCTTTTAGTACCGCCCCAACAAACAAACGGACCTCAAAATTTTCCTGTTAAATAAATTTCCCCCGCACTTTTGAACACCCCGTGTTACCCTTTTGGGCTGTAAAACAAAAGAACCTCAAGGGGGGTTTATTTTAAATACCCGACCCCAGACTCATACGAACCCCCTTTAGTGTTTCCATATAGTACTGACCCCAGACATTATACCGAAACCCCCAAGTGTTACCATTAAGTAATTTTACCCCCCAGTCAATCCCCCCCCCCAACCCCCCCCCCGTCCCCCCCAACCCCCAACCGACACCTCAGTTTTACCATATAGTACGACCCCCGACTTTATACCACACCTCCCCGTGTCCCCAAAATAAATACTGACCCCAGACATCATTCCCACACCTCAGTGTTTAAAACCCTATAGTACTGACTCCAAAATCCCTACCGACCCTCATTTTTACCATATAGTACTGCCCAGACATCAAAACCGACACCTCAGTGTTACCATAAGTACTTACCCCCATCATAACCGGGCACCTCAAATGTTACCATATAGTACTTGCCCCCCCACATCCCTAAAGACCCTCAGTGTTACCTTTTTAGAAATGACCCCCGGCATCATAAACCCACACCCCAGTGTTTTCCATATAGTACGACCCAGGATTCATACCGGGAAAACCCCAAACCGACACATCATGTTTACCATATAGTACAGACCCCATACATCATACCGACACCTCAGTGTTACCATATAGTACTGACCCCAAGACATCATACCGACACCTCAGTGTTACCATAAAAGTACTAAACCCCCGACATCTAAACCGAACCAAACCCCAGTGTTTACCATATAGTACTGGGCCCCAGACATCATACCGAAAAACCTCAGTGTACCATTAGTACTGACCCCCAGAAAAATCATACCTGACACATCATGTTACCATATAGAAATGGGCCCCAGACATATAAAACCCACACTTCAGTGTTACCATATGTACTGACCCCCGACATCAAAACCGAACCTCAAATGGTTTTCTATGACTGACCCGACAAACATAACCCACACCTCAGTGTTCCATAAAAGTACTGACCCCAGACCATACCGACCACCTCAGGGGGTTTTCCATATAGTACTGACCCCCAGACATCATACAAAACCTCAGTGGTACCATTAATATGACCCCAGACATCTACCAACCCAGTGTTCCATATAGTACTGGGGCCGAGGATCAAACCCACACCTCAGTGTTACCATATATATATGACCCCGACATATACGAACGTCAGGTTACCATATAGTAAATGACCGAGGCATCATACCGACACCTCAGTGTTACCTATAGTACTGAAAACCCAGGCATCACATCGCACCTCAGTGGGACCATATAGGGACTATCCCCCCCACTATACCGACACCCAGTGTTACAATATGTACTGAACCCCGACATCAAAACCTACACCTTTTTGTTACCATATAGTACTTACCCCAACTCATACCGACACTTTAGTGTTACCATATAGTAGACCCCAGACATCATAGAAACCTCAGGTTACATACAGTACTGACCCCAGGACATCTACCGACCGTCAGTGTACCATACGTACTGAAAACCCCGACAAACATACCCACACCTCTGTTTACCATAAACTACCCCCAAAATATACCGACCAGACCAGGCACGTCATGTTACCATATGTACGACCCCAGACATCATTCCCACACCTCAGTGCTACCATATAGTATGACCCCAGACATCATACTGAACCCCTCAGTGTTACCTATATACTAACCCCCGAATCATACCGACACCTCAGTGTTACCATATAGTTACTGACCCAGACATCTACCGACCCCCCGTGGTTACCAAATAGTATGCCCCCAAATCTTTCTACCCTCAGTGTTACCCTATAGTACTTTACCCCAGACATCATACCGACACCTCAGTGTTACCATTAAAAGTATTGACCCCAGACATATACTGAAAAAACCCCAGTGTTACCATATAGTACTGACCCCGACATCATACCCACACCTCAGTGTTTTCCAATAGTAAATGGACCCCAGACATCATATGACACCTCAGTGTTACCATATAGAACTGACCCAAGACATCATACCGACACCTCAGGTTACCATATAGTACTGCCCAGACTCTATTACCCACACCCCAGTGTTAAACCCTTAGTACTGACCCCCGACATCAACCAACACATCAGTGTTACCTTAATACGACCCCCGACATCATACCCACACCCCAGTGTTTCCATATAGTACTGACCCCAGGCAAACATACCGACCCCCATCGTGTTACCATATAGTAAATGATCCCAGACATCATACCGACACGTCTTTTTACCATATAGTACTGACCTGAGGCATCATACGGACACCTCAGTGGGTTTCCATAAAGTACTGACCCCCGACATCACATCCACACTCGTGTTACCAATATTTCTACCCCAGAAATCACACCGACACCTCAGTGTTTTCAATATATACTGACCCAACATCCAACCTACCCAGTGTTGCCATATAGTATGACCCCAGACACATACCGACACCTCAGTGTTACCATATAGTAAGACCCCGACATCATCCGCACTCGTGTTACCCCAAACAGTACTGACCCCAGACATCATACCGAAGTCAAATGTTACCCTACGTACTGAAAAACCCCCGACAAACATTCCCACACCCCCAGTGTTACCATATAGTACTGACCCCAAAATCATACCGACACTCCCCCGTGTTACCATATAGTACGACCCCAGACATCATACCTTACACCTCAGTGTTCCTAAAAGTACTGACCCCAGACTCATACCCGAACCCCTCAGTGGGTTACCATATAGTAAATGAACCCCCAAAATTTATCCGACACCCCAGTGGGGGGGACCATACAGTATGACCCCAGACATCATAAAGACACGTCAGTGTTACCATTACAGTACTGACCCCCGACATCATCCGACACCTCAGTGTTACCATATAGTTTCGACCCCCGACCATATACCGACCACGTCAGTGTACCATATAGTACGACCCCGACAAACATTCCGACACCTCAGTGGGTACCATATAGTACCGACCCCAGACATCATACTGCACCTCAGTGTTACCTATAGTATAACCCCAGACTCATACCGACACCTCAGTTTTACCATATAGTACTGACCCCCCAGACATCATACCCACACCTCAGTGTTACCATATAGTACTGACCCAGACATTTATAACCGAACCCCAGTGTTACCAATATAGTACTGGGCCCCAAGCATCATACGACACCTCAGTGTTACCAAAAAGTATTGTCCCGACACCCTACAACACTCAGTTTTACTATAGTACTGACCCCCGGGCATCATACTGACACCTCATGTTCCTATGAACTGACCCCAGACATATACCCACACCTCAGTGTTACCATATAGTAACTGACCCCAGACATCATACCGACACTCAGTGTTTCCATATAGTACTGACCCCAGACATCATACCGAAAACCTCAGTTTACAACGTACTGACCCCGACATCATACCGACAAACCCCAGTGTTACCCCTTAGTACTGACCCCAACATCATACCCACACGTCAGTGTACCATAAGTACACCCCAGACATCATTCCCACACCTCAGTGCACCATATAGTACTGACCCCCGACTATACCGACACCTCATTTTTACCTATAGTACTAACCCAGACATCATACCGACACCTCAGTGTTACAATATAGTACTGACCCCAGACATCATACGACACCTCAGTTTACCATATAGTACTGACCCCAGACATCATACCGACACTTCAGTCTTACCATATAAGTACTGACCCGAGGCATCATACCGACACCTCAGTGTTACCATATAGTACTGACCCAGACTCATACCGACACGTCAGTGTTACCATATAGTATGCCCGGAGGCATCATACCGACACCCTCAGTGTTACCATATAGTACAGACCCCAGACATCATCATCAACACCTCAGATTGTTACCATATAGTACTATCCCCAGACATCACCGAAACCCAGTGTTACAATAAATAACGACCCCAGAAAATCATATACACCCAGTGTTACCATATAGTAATGACCCCCAGAATCATACCGAACCTCAGTGTTCCATATGTACTGACCCAGACATCATACCAAAACCTCATGTTACCATTAGTACTGAAACCCCAGATCATAAACCCCACGTCAGGTTTACCAACAGTACTGGACCCCGACATCTCCCCAAACCTCAGTGTTACCATATAGTACTGACCCCAGACATTCCCTACCGACAAAGTCAGTGTTACCATATAGTACGAAACCCCCGACATCATTCCACACCCATACTACCAAATTTTAGTTAAATACCCCAGACAACATACTGACACCCAGGTTACCATATAGTACTAACCCCAGGGCATCATACCCACACCTTTATGTTACCATATAGTACCTGACTCCAGACATCAAAACCGGGCACCTCAGTCTTACCATATAGTACTGACCCCAGACATCAAAACCGACACCTTCAGTGTTCCCATATAGTATTGACCCCAGACATCATATGACACCTCAGGGTTTTAAAATATAGTACTGACCCCAGACATCATACCGACACCTCAGTGTTACCATATAGTACTGACCCCAGACATCATACGACACTCAGTTTTTACCATATAGAACTGACCCCAGACATCATATCGACACCTCAGTGTCACCATATAGTACTGACCCAGACATCATACCGACACCTCAGTGTTACCATATAGTACTGACCCCAGACATCATACCGACACCATCAGTGTTTACCATATAGTACTGACCCCAGACATCATTACGACACCTCAGTGTTACCATATAGTACTGACCCAGACATCATACCGACACCTCAGTGTTACCATATAGTACTGACCCCAGACATCATAAATGACACCTCAGTGTTACCCTATAGTACTGACCCCAGACATCAAAACCCACATCTCAGTGTTACCATATTAGTACTTTACCCCAGAGCCCTCAAACCGACACCCCCGTGTTACCCCTATAGTACTAAATGGCAGACCCTCATACCGACACCTCAATGTTACCATATAGTACTGACTCCAGGGCATCAACGACACACGTCATAATACCATATAGTAATGACCCAAGGCATCAAACCGGACACCTCAGTTTTTTCCATATAGTACTGACAAACCCCGACATCCTACCGGGCACCCTCAGTGGTACCATATAGTACTGCCCCCGAATCAAACCGACAAACCCCAATTTTTACCATATAGTACTGACCCCAACATCATACCGACACCTCAGTGTTACCATATAGTACTAACCCCAGACATCATAAAACCCACACCTCAGTGTTACCAATAGTACTGAACCCAGACATCATACCGGGCAAACCCCATGTTTTCCATATTTGTTTCTGACTCCAACATCATACCGGGGCACAACAGTGGTACCAATAGTACTGACCCAAAACATCAACCGACACCCAGTGTTACCCTATAGTACTGACCCCGACATCATACCGACACCTTTAGTGGTACCATATAGTACTAACCCCCGACATCATACCGACACCCTCAGTTTTTACCCTATAGTACTGACCCCGGACATCATACCGACACCCCGTTTAAACCCTATAGTAAAGACTCCAGACATCAAACCCACACATATGTTACCAAATAGTACTGACCCCCGACATTTATACCCACACCCTCAGTGTTACCTAAGTACTGACCCCAGACATCAAAACCCAACCCCCAGTGTTTCCATATAGTATGAACCCCGACATTCCCTTAACCGGGCACCTCAGTGTTTTCATATAGTACGAACCCCCAAACATCATACCGACAACCTCAGTTTACCATATTTGTACTGACCCCCGACATCATCCAACACTCATGTTACCTATAATACTGACCCCAGAACATCATACCGACACCCTCAGTGTTACCATATAGTACTGACCCCAGCATCAAAACCGACACCTCAGTGTTACCTATAGTACTGATCCCAGACAAACATACCGACAAATCAGTGTTACCATAAAGTACTGACCTGAGGCATCATACCAAAAACCTCAGTGTTAACCCTATAGTAATGACCCCAAAGGGCCCCCACATCGACACCTCAGTGTTACCATATAGTACTATCCCGAACATCATACCGACACCTCAGTGTTACAGTATATACTGACCCCAGACATCATACCTACACCTCAGTGTTACCATATAAAATACTGACCCCAGACATCATAGACCGACACCTCAGTGTTTACCCTATATTAAATGACCCCAACATCATACCGACACCTCAGTGTTACCCCCTACAGTACTGACCCCAGACAATCATAAACCGACACGTCAGTGTTACCATACAGTACTGACCCCAGACATCATTAAACCCACAGCCATCAGTGTTACCATATAGTTTCTGACCCCAGACATCATACCCCACACGTCAGTGGTTTTCCATATAGTACACCCAGACATCATTCCGACACCCAGTGCTACCATATAGTACTGACCCCAGACCATCATATAGACACCTCAGTGTTACCAATAGTACTAACCCCAGAAAAACATACCGACACCTCAGTGTTACCAAAATAGTTTCGACCCCAGACATCATACCGACACCCCCAGTGTTACCATATAGTACTGGGCCCAGACATCATACCGACACCTCAGTGTTACCATATTAGTACTGACCCCCCCGACCCCTCATACCCGACAAACCTCAGGTGTTACATATAGGGGATTGACCCCAAAACTTCCAACTGACACCTCATGGTTACCATTAGTAACTTTAAACCCCGACAATCATACCCACACCTCAGTTTACCATATATACTGACCCCAGACATCATACGGAAAACCTCAGTGTTTTTTTATACCATATTAGAACTGACCCCAGACATCATACCGACACCTCAGTGTTACCATAAGTAAATGACCCCAGACATCATACCGGACACCTCAGTTTACCAAAAAATTTCTGACCCCAAACATCATACCGACACCTCAGTGTTACATATAGTACTGATCCCCCGAATCATACCGACACCTCAGTGTTACCAATATAGTACTGACCCCCGACATCATAAAATGAACCCTCAGTGTTACCCATAATTAGTACTGACCCCAGACATCAAACCCGACACCCCAGTGTTACCATATATACTGTGACTCCAAGACATCATCCCAACACTCAGTGTTACCATATAGGGACTGACCCCAAGACAAACATAAACCGACACCTCATTTTTACCAAAAATAGTACTGACTGCAGACATCATACGACCCCCTCAGTGTTACCATATATACTGACTCCAGACATCCCAAAAAGGACACGTCAGTGTTACCATATAGTACTGACCCAAGGCATCTATTAAAACCCACACCTCTAGTGTTACCATATAGTACTGGGCCCCAGACATCATACCGACCACCTCAGTGTTACCATATAAGTAACTGACCCCAGACATCATAACGCGACACCTCAGTGTTACCATATAGTACGACCCCAGGGCATCCCTACCGACAACCTCAGTGTTACCTAAGTACTGACCCCAGACATCATACCGGACCCCTCAGTGTTACCATATGTAAATGACCCCAGATATCATACCAACACATCCGTTTTTACCATAAATTTCTGACCCCAGACTTTATACCGACACCTCGTGTTTCCATTATAGTACTGACCCGACATCATAAAACCCACACCTCAGTGTTACCATATAGTCAACTGATTCACCAGACATTTCATACCGACACGTCAGTGTTACCATATAGAAATGACCCCGAGGGATCATAAACCCACTACCTCAGTGTTACCAAATATTTCTGACCCCAGACATCACATCGACACCTCAGTGTTACCATATTTGTACTAACCCCAGACATCATACCGGGCACCCCCCCCAATGTTACAATATGTAAAATGACCCCAGACATCATACCTACACTCAGTGTTACCCAAAATAGTACTGACCCCAAGACATCTACCGACACCTCAGTTTTTACCATATAGTACTGGACCCCAGACATCATACCGACACCTCAGTGTTACCATAACAGTACGACCCCAGACAACATACCGACACCTCAGTGTTACCATATGTAAATAACTACCCCAGATCCCTCATACCGTCACGTCAATGTTACCATATAGTACGACCCCAAAACATCATTACCGACACCTTTATGCTTAACCAAATAGTACTGACCCCAGACATCAAAACGAAAACCTCAGTGTTACCATATAGTACTAAAACCCCAGACATCAAAACCCCGGGCACCTCAGTGTTACCATATAGTACTGACCCCAGACACATCATCCGACACCCTCAGTGTTACCATATAGTACTGAACCGCCCGACATCATACCCCAACCTCAGTGTTACCATTAGTACTGGGCCCCGACATCATACCGACACCTCAGTGTTACCATATAGTATTGACCCCAACATCATACTGAACACCTCAGTGTTACCAATTTGTAAATGACCCCAAAACATCATACCGACACCTCAGTGTTACCATATCGTACTAACGCCCCAGACATCATACGACACCTCAGTGTTTACCATATAGAAACTGACCCCAGACATCATACCGACACCTCAGGTTAAACCCTATAGTACTGACCCGCCCTCCCTTAACCGACACCTCATGTTACCTAATAGTACTGACCCCAGACATCATACCGACACCTCAGTGTTACCATATAGTACTGATCCCCCGACATCATACCGACACCTCAGTGTTACCATATAAATACTGACCCCAGACATCATACGACACCTCATGTTACCATTTAGTACTGATCCCAGACATCAAACCGGACACCTCAGTGGGTTTCCAAAGTACTGACCCCAGACATCATACTGACACTTTCCTGTGTTTTCCATATATACTGACCCCCAAAATCATACCCACCCTCTCCGTGTTACCATAAGTACTGACCCAGACATCATTCCGACACTCAGTGTTACCATATAGTACTGACTGCAGACTTTATACCGACACCTCCAGTGTTACCATAAAGTACTGACCTCCGACATCATACCGACACGTCAGTGTTATCCAAAAGTACTTGGGCCCAAGGCATCAACCGGACCACTCATGGTACCAATATAGTACTGACCCCAGACATCAATACCGACACCTCAAAAATTTTCCAATAGTACTACCCCCGACATCATACCGACACCCCGTGTTACAAAAAATACTGACCCCAGACATCATACCACACCTCAGTTTACCATATAGTACTACCCCCAAATCATACCGACACCTCAGTGTTACAATATAGTACTGACCCCAACATCAACGACAAAAACCCCAGTGTTACCAAAAAGTACGACCCCCCGAAATCAACCGGACACCTCAGTGTTACCAAAATAGTACTAACCCCCGACATCATCGACACTTTAGTGTTTCCTTAGTACGACCCCAGACATCATTCCGACCCCCATCAGTGTAACCTATAGACTACCCAACATCATACGACAAACCCCGTGTACCTAAAAAGTACTGAACCCCCGACATCATACCAATCCTCAGTGTTACCATATATACTGACCCCAGACATCAACCGACACCTCAGTGTTACCATTAGTACTGACCCCAGACATCATACCGGGCACCTCAGGTTACCAATAGTTACGACCCCAGAAAATCATACCCACACCTCAGTGTTACCATATAGTATTAACCCCAGACATCATACCGACACCTCAGTGTTACCATATATGTACTGACCTCAGACTCATACCGACACCCAGTGTTACCATATAGTACTTTAACCCCAGACATCAAAACCGACACCTCAGTGTTACCATTAGTACTTAACCCCAACTCATACCGACCATTTAGTGTACCATATAATTTTTTACACCCCCGACATCATTCCGACACCTCAGTGTTACATATAGTACTGACCCCCCGACATCATACCGCACCTCAGTGTTACCCTATAGTACTGATCCCCGACATCATTTCCGACAATCCCTCGTTTTCCATATAGTACTGACCCCAGACATCATACGACTTACCCTCAGTGATACCATATATTACTAACCCCAGAACATCATACCGCCACCTCATGTTACGCATATAGTACTTGAGCCCAGACATCCCTACCCGACACGCGTCAGTGTTACCATATTCGTACTGACTTCATCCAGACATCATACCGACCCATCAGTGTTACCATATATGTACTAACCCCAGACACATACCGACACATCAGTGTTACCATA
>JARQOC010006646.1:0-14312 GCA_033576535.1 Allobates femoralis
TATGGTAACACTGAGGTGTCGGTATATGTCTGGTTAGACTATATTGGTAACACTGATGTGTCGGTATGAATCTGGAGTCAGTACTATATGGTAACACTGAGGTGTCGGTATGTGTCTGGTGTCAGTACTATATGGTAACACTGAGGTGTTCGGTATGAATTCTGGGGGTTAAGTACTATAATGGTAACACTGAGGTGTCGGATATGATGTCTGGGGTCAGTACTATATGGTTAACACTGAGGTGCCCGGGGGGATGTCCCGGGGTTTTTTAAAAGGGAACACGAGGTGTCGGAAGATGTCTGGGGTCGTACTAATGGTAAACTGAGGGTTTTGGAAGAGTTGGGGGCAGACTATATGGGAACACGAGGGGTTTGGGATGATTCTTTTTTTATTTCTATAAAGGGAAAAACTGAGGGGTTTTTTATGATGTCTGGGGGCATACTATATGGTCACTGAGGTTTTGGAAAGATGTCTGGGGGCATACTTTAAAGGGAACACTGAAGGGGCGGGGGGGATTTCTGGGGGCATACTAAATGGTAAAACCGAGGTGCGGGATGATGTCTGGGGGCATCTAAAAAGGGAACACTGAGGGGGTTGGGGGTTTTTTTCTGGGGTTAGTACTATATGGTAACACTGAGTGTCGGGGAGATGCCCGGGGGCAGTTTTATATTGGGGGCACGAGGGGTTTTTTATGTCTGGGGGCATACATATGGTAAAAAACTGAGGGGCCGGATGATGTCCCCGGGTCATACATATGGGAAACTGAGGGGTCGGTATGATGTCTGGGGGTAAATATGGTAACACTGAGGTGTCTTTTTATTCTGGGGGGAGTACATATGGGAACACTAGGGGTCCCTAGATGTCGGGCAGTACTATATGGGGGAAAAATGAGGTGTCGGATGATGTCTGGGTTAAAATATGGGAAACTGAGGGGCGGATTTAACGGGGTCATACTATATGGTAAACTGAGGTGTCCGGGATGATTCTGGGGAGTAAAAAATTTTGGGAACACGGGGGCGGTATGATTCTGGGGGGCATACAAAAATGGTAACCTAGGGCCCCCAAAATGCTTTGGGGGGCAGTCTATAGGTAACACTATTTGGTAATGTTGGGGTTTAGTCAAAATGGGAAAAACGAGGGGCCCTATGAAGGGCTGGGGTTTTTTCAATTTTTACACGAGGGGTCGGTTTTGATGTCTTTTGGGGAGTACTATATGGAAAACTTTAGGTGGGGGGGTTATTCCTGGGGCATAAATATATGGGGGGAAATGGGGTGTCGGTATGATCTGGGGGGCATACTATAAGGGAAAAAACCCCCCGGGGGGCGGTATATGTCTGGGGTCATACTATAAAGGGAACACGAGGGGTCGGGGAAGCCCGGGGGCATATTAAAAAACACAGGTGCGGTTAATTTCCCGGGGAGTAAATAATTTTAAAAAAAATTTTGGGGAAAAAAAACACTTTAGGGCGGGATGATGTCTGGGGGGATACTAAGGTAAAAAAAGAGGGGTCCCGGGGGGATTTTTGGGGTCAGTACTATATGGAAAACGAGGTTTCGGGAAGCCCGGGTCATACAATGGTAACCGAGGTCGGGTTTATGCTGGGTCAAAACTATAAAGGTAAACTGAGGGGTCGTATGATGTCTGGGGGAGTAATTTTGGTAAAACTAGTGCGGTTTAAATCGGGGGAAAATACTAAATTAACACTGAAGGGTCGGGATGATGTCTGGGGGAGTACTAATGGGAACACGAGGGGTCGGGATATGTTCTGGGGGGATACTATAGGGAACACGGTTTTCGGAAAAGATGTCTGGGGCGTTCAATGGGAAAACGAGGGGGCGGGAAAGTCTGGGGGCCCCGTACTAAAGGTAAAACTGAGGTGTCGGGGTTATTCGGGGCGTACAAAAGGTAAAATGAGGTTCGTATATTCTGGGGGGCAATACTATATGGTTTAAACTGAGGTTTCCCCGGGTTTTTGTCGGGTCAGTACTAAGGGAAAAACCCGAAGGGGGGGTATGATGTCTGGGGGGAGTCTAAAGGGAACACTGAGGGGTCGGGATGATGCTGGGGTCAGAATATATGGTAACACTGAGGTGCGGTGATGTCGGGGAAAAAAATATATGGGACACTGAGGGGCGATGATGTCTGGGGTCAAATTTATAAGGAACCTGAGGTTTTGTATGATGCCCGGGGGGGGTAAAAAATTAACACTGAGTTCGTAGATGTCTGGGGTCAGATATTGGGAACACTGAGGTGGGGGGATTATGCTGGGGGCAGTACAAAAGGTAACAAAAAAGGTGTCGGGAATGTCCCGGGTAGTAATATGTAACACTGAGGGGTTGGTATGATGTCTGGGGTCAGTACATATGAAAACTGAATTCGGGATGGGCTGGGTCGTACTATGGTAACACGAGGTTTTCCCCCCCCCCCCCCAATGTCTGGGTCCCGTACTATTGGGAACACTTTGAGGTGTCGGGGGTATGAGGGCCCGGGGTTTAGCTTATGGGAAAAACAGGTTCGTATGAGTCTGGGGGGCAGTCCCTTTTTGGGACAAGAGGTTCGGGAGTTTCTGGGGGCAGTCTATATGGTAACACTGAAAGGGGTTTTGAGTCTTTGGGGGGGTTACTATAGTAAAACCCCCGGGGTTTGGGGATGCTGGGGGGTACTATATGTAACACTGGGTTCGTTAAAATTTTGGGGTAGTATATATGGACCCCAGGGGTCGGTATGATTTCCCCCGGGGATACTAAGGGAACACTGAGGTTTTTGGTTTTATTCTGGGTTTATACATTTTTTTTTAAAACAGGGGTCGGTATGATGCCCCCGGGCAGTACTATAAAAAAAACACTGGGGGTGTCCCGGGGGGGAAAAACTGGGGTCAGTAAAAATGGGAAAAACTGAGGGTTTTTGGGGGGGTGTCTGGGGCAGACTAATGGGGGCACTGAAAGGGGTCGTATAGGCGGGGGGCGTACATATGGTAACACTGAGTTCGGGATGATTCTGGGGTCAGCTATATGGTTTAAAACCCAGGGGTCGTTATGTCTGGGGGCTTTTCAAAAATTTAAAATGAGTGTCGGGGGGATGTCTGGGGTCATACTATATGGAACACGGGTGTCGTTTGATTCTGGGGGCCTACTATATGGAAAAACTGAATTTTTGGGGATTTTGTCTGGGGTCATTTCTATTAAAGGGGGCACGAGGTTCCCGGAAAGATGTCTGGGCCCGTACTATTGTAAAACTGAGGTGTCGGTTATGTCTGGGGCATACTAAAAATTTTGGGGGCACGAGGTGGGGGGGGGGGGGCGGGAGGGGGTTCTGGGGTTTTGTACTAATGGTAACACTGAGGTGTCGGGGGGATTTTTGGGGCATTTATTGGAACACTGAGGGTCGTTGATGTCTGGGGCTACTAATGGGAAAACTGAGTTCCCGGGGGGGGGTGCTGGGGGATACTATATGGTAACACTGAGGGGGCGGTAGATTCGGGGGCATTTCTTATGGGAACACTGAGGGTTTGGGGTTTATGTCTGGGTCAGTACAAATGGTAAAACTGGGGGGTTTGGGGATGATGTCTGGGGGCAGTATATATGGAACACTGAGGTTGGGGGGGAGTCTGGGGTCAGTACTAAAAGGTAAAAACGAGGGGGTTTTGATGTCTGGGGCAGTCAATGGGGGAAAATAGGGTCGTATATGTCGGGGTAGTCTAAGGTAAAAATGAGGGGTTTAAAGTCTGGGGGGATCATATTTGGGAACACTGAGGTTCGGGTGATTTCCCGGTCCCTAAAAAAAATGGAACCTGAGGGGGCGGTTTTAAAAGTCTGGGGGGATTTCTATATGGTAACAAGAGGGGGGCGGGGATGTGCCCCGGTTCAGTAAATATATGTAAACTGAGTGTCGGTAGATGTCTGGGGCAGTACTAATGGTAACACTGAGGTGTCGGTTTTTTTCTGGGGGCAGTACAAAATGGTAACACAGGGGCGGGATGATTTCGGGTGTACTAAGGAAACTGAGGTGTCGGGGGGGATTTGGGGTTAGTACTATAGGGGGCACTGAGGGTCGGAAAGAGTCTGGGGGCTACTTTTTGGGGAACACGAATTTTTCGGGGGGATGTCTGGGGTCTTTTTTTAAAAGGTAACACTGAGGTGTCGGTATGATGTCTGGGGGCAGACTTATGGTAACACTGAGGGGTTTCCGGGGTTTTTTTTCGGGGGCAGACTATATGGAACACTGAGGGGTCGATGATGTCTGGGGTTTAGTACTATATGGGAACACTGAGGTTTCCCGGGTTAGCTGGGTCAGCTATATGGAACCCCTGAGGTGTCGGGGGGATTTTTGGGGGCATACTATATGGTAACCTGAGGTCCGTATGGGTTCTGGGGGGGGCAAAACTATAAGGGGGAACACGGGGGCGGTATGAGTCTGGGGGTTTGTACATATGTAAAACTGATTTTTGGTTTTTTTTCTGGGGTCAGTACTAAGGGGAACCCCTTTAGGTTCGGGGTTTAAGGGCTGGGGGCAGTACTATATGGAACACGAGGGGGGCGGTATGATGCTGGGGGTTTAAAAAAAAAGGGGGCAAATGAGGGGGGCGGGGGAAATTCCCCGGGGTCAGTACTATATGGGAACACAGGGTCGGATGATTTTGGGGGCGTATATATGGAAAAATGAGGGGCGGGGGTTTTTTTTCCCGGGGGGCAGAAATAATGGAAACACTAGGTGTTTGGTTGTTGCTGGGGGCAATACTTTTGGGGAACACTGAGGTCGGTTGATGTCGGGGTCATAAAAATTTTGGGGGCACTAGGGTTTTGGGGGTTTTATTCTGGGTCATACTAAAAAATGGTAACACTGAGGGTCCGGGGGGATTTTCTGGGGGCAGTTATATGGAACACGAGTTTGGGGGGATGTCTGGGGGCGGGGGTATATGGTAACACTGAGGGGGAAGTCTGGGGTCAGTACTATATGGAACACTGAGGTGTCCCGGGATGATTTGGGTCATACTTATGGTAACACTGATTTCGGTATGAGCTGGGGGGCGAAAAATTTAAAAATGAGGTTTTCGGGATGGGTCTGGTCTACTATTTTGGTAACACTGAGGTGCGGGATGATGCCCCCGGGCAGTACTAAGGAACCAGGGGTTGTTGAGTCTGGGGCATACTATATTTTAACCTGAGGGTTTGTTTTTTTCTGGGGGGTTTCTATAAAGGGAACACTGAGGGTGTCCCTTGATGTCTGGGGGGGGGACTAATGGGAACACTGAGGGGGTCGGGATGATGTCTGGGGGGTACTATATGGTAACACTGGGGTTTGGGAGATGTCTGGGTCAGTACTAAAATGGTAACACTGAGGTGTGGATGATGCCCCGGGCATTTCTATTTGGAAAATGAGGGGTCGGGGAGAGCTGGGGTCGATTATATTAACACGAGGTTTTGGGATGATGTCTGGGGGGGGACTATAAAGGTAACCCCTGGGTTCGGTATGGGTTCTGGGGGCATACTATATGGTAACCTGGGTGTCGGATGATTTTTGGGGGGGGTTTTTATATGGGAAAATGAGGGGGGTAAAGAGTCTGGGGTCAGACTATATGGTAACACTGGGGTTCGGGGTTTTGGTCGGGTCAGACAAATTTTAACCTGAGGTTTGGGGGGATTCCCGGGGTCAAAAAATTAAAAATTTTTTTTTTTTTTTTGGGGGGGGGGGGGGGGGGCAGTATATATGGTTCCCGAGGTTCGGGGGGAATTTTTGGGGGGATACTATATGGGTTTAAAAAGAGGGGTCGGATGAAGTTTGGGGGAGTACTATATGGTAACACTGAGGGGTCGGGTTTATGTCGGGGTCATACTTTTAAAAAAAAAAC
Source organism: Allobates femoralis (assembly GCA_033576535.1). Classification (NCBI taxonomy): domain Eukaryota; kingdom Metazoa; phylum Chordata; class Amphibia; order Anura; family Aromobatidae; genus Allobates; species Allobates femoralis. The sequence goes on from JARQOC010006646.1 coordinate 5,850, forward strand.
TGAGGGGCGGGGGGACCCCGGGGGCGACTATATGGGAACCTGAGTGTCGGATTGCTGGGTCCCCGTTAAAGGAAAAAAAGAGGGGTTTTTTTTGATGTCCCTTTAGGTTAAAAATATTGGGAACAAATGAGGTTCGGGGTTTTTATTTCTGGGTCAGACTATAGGAAAAAATGAGGTGTCGGGAAAATGCCCCCGGGGCCCTCTAATGTAAAAACTGAGGGGGGGTATAGTCTGGGGGGGGTCTATATGGTTTAAAACTGAGGGGTCCCGGGGGGATGTCGGGGTAGTCTTATGGAAAACTGATGTGGGATGTGTCCCGGGGGCATTTCTAAAAGGTAACACTGAGTGTCGGGGTTTTTTGGGCGGGGAATACTTTTATGGGAAAACTGAGGGGCGGTTATGTCTGGGGCATACTAAAAAAAAAACTGAGGTGTCGGGATATGCCCGGGGCTTTCTAATGGTAACACGAGGTGCGTTGATGTCCCGGGGGCCCCCATTTTATGGAAAAAAAGGGGGTTTGGGATTATTCTGGGGGCGTACATATGGTAACACTGAGGGGCGGGTTTTATTTTGGGGGATACTATTGGGAACACTGAGGTGTCGGTTGATTTTTGGGGGCGTACTATATGGGAACAAATGAGGTGTCGGGATATGTCTGGGGTCGTACTATATTAACACTTTTTAGGGGGCGGGAAAGGGGTGGGCTTTTTGGGCAGACAAAAGGTAACCTGAGGTGTCGGGATGATGCCCCCGGGGGGGAAAAATGGGAAACTGAGGGGTCGGAGTTTTCGGGGGGAGTACTATATGGGAACACGAGGGTCCGGGGTTTTTTTTCTGGGCATACTATTGGGGAAAACGAGGGGGTAAGAGTCCCGGGTCGTAAAAATGGGAACACTTAGGGGTCGTAGTTCCCCCGGGCAGTACTTTTAGGGAACACGGGTCCGGTTATGGGGGAAAATTTGGGAAAATAGGGGTTTTTTGGGTTTTTATAAAAGGTAAAAAAGAGGGTCGGGGTTTTTTTTCTGGGGGCATACATAAGGAAAACCCCCGGGGCGGTATATGTCTGGGGGGGGTACTAAATGGTAACACTGGGGGTTTTGGGGTTTTTTTCGGGGAAAAAACTATATGGAAAAAATGGGGGTTCCGGGGTTTAGCCGGGGGCAGTACTATATGGTAAACCGATTTCGGGTTTTTTTCCCGGGGAGTCATAGGGAACACTGATGTCGGTTATTCTGGGTAGGACTTATGGTTTTAAAAATGGGGGGGTCGGGGACCCGGTTTAGTAAAAATATGGGAACACGGGTTTTGGGATTATGTCGGGGTCGTACTTTAAGGGAACACTGAGGGTCGGGGTTTTTGCTGGGGGCATAAAAATGGTAACACTGGGGGTTCGGTATGAAGTCTGGGGTGTTTAAAAGGTAAAATGAGGGGTCGTATGATGCCCGGGGGCAAAATTTTAAAGGGAACACTGAGGTTTTGGGAGATTTGGGGGCAGTAATATGGGAACACTGAGGTGTCGGGATGATGTTGGGGGGGCAGTACTATAGGTACACTGAGGTGTTGAAAGTCCCCCGGGCAGTCTATATGGTAACACTTTAGGTTTTCTATGATGTCCCGGGGGCAGTACTATAAAAGGAACACGAGGTTCGGTATGGGGTGTCTTTGGGGGCATTTCCCAAAATGGTAAAACGAGGTGTCGTATGATGTCTGGGGCAATACTATAAAGGGAACACTTGGGGGGTGTCGGTATGATTCTGGGGGGGGGTTTCTATAAAGGGAAACTGAGGGTCCCCGGAAAAAAAGTCTGGGGTCAGTACTAAATGGTAACACTGGGTTGGAGATGTTGGGGGGCAGTTATATGGTACACTGAGGGGTTGGGAAAATGTCTGGGGGCAAAAATTTTTTAAATTTGGGGGGGTTTGATGTCTGGGGTCAATTAAAGGGAAAAAGGTTTAAAGTTTGGGGTCAACCCAAAATTTGGAAAAAGAGGTGTTAAAGATGTCTGGGGGGAAAACTAAAGGGGGAATTTGGGGGGGTTGGTTAGTCTGGGGGAACAAAGTAAAAGAGGGTCGGTTAGTCTGGGGGAAATAAAGGTCCTGGGTGTCCGGGGTTTTTTGGGAAAAAGGGGGCCAAAAAAAATTTGGGAATGGGGTCGGGGTTGTCTGGGTTTTATATTGGAAACTATGTAATGAAATTGGGTTTATATTTGGGCCCCCATGGGTATTCTGGGGGTTTAAAGGTCCTGGGGGGTTTTTTTTTTTAAAGGGCCGGGGTCGGTTATGGGCCGGGGGGGGGGGGGGATTTCGTATTGGGGGCACCGGGGTCTTTGATGTCTGGGGGCCGTACTATATGGTAACACTGAGGGGCGGTATGATGTTTTGGGTCCCGTACTTTTGGGAAAAAGGGGGGGTTTTTTTTCAGTATATATTGGGGGCAAGGGTGGGATGTTTGATAAATTTTTGGGGGGGGGGTTGGGTTTGGGGAATTAAAAATGGGTTTTTTGTTTTGGGGGACAATTTTTTTTGGGGGTTTTGGGCCCCCTTTGACTTTGGCCTAGGGGTCTTTTTTATTTTAAAAGGCCCCCGGGTTTGGGGGGGTATTAATTTTGGTCCTAGGTGTCGGGGTTTTTGGGTTTTATAGGTAACCTTTAGGGGGTTTGGGGTTTTGTCTGGGGTTTTACTATATGGTAACACTGAGGTGTCGGGGATGATGTCTGGGGGGGTTTTTTGGGGGGGGGGGTTCCGGGGCCCGTTTTGGTAAACCCCGGGGTTTTATAGTCGGGGCGTAATTTGTTCCTGGGGGTTTTATATGCTGGGGGGGTCCCATAGGTTCCCTGGGTGCGGAAAGTTTCCGGGGGGTATTTGGGAACGGGGTCGATATTTTGGGGTAAAAATTTTAAATGTTCGGTAGATGTTGGGGTCATACTAAGGAAATGAAAGGGGGGGTATATTTGGGGGAGACTTAGGTCATGGGTGTCCCCGGGGGAAAATTTTGGGGCATAATTTGGGGGAAAGAGGGTTTGGTATATGTCTGGGGGGGGTATATTGGGAAATATTTTGGTAATGCGGGGGGGGTTTATTGGTCCCGGGGTTCAGTATAATTTGGGGGAACAAGGTCCTTTTTGGTTAGTCTTTGGGGAAAATATTGGTAAAAGGGGGTCAGGGATTTTGGGGGAAACTTAAGTAAAAGGGTTCGGGATGTTTTTGGGGGAAATTTTAAAAGGGAAAAAGGGGGTTATGTTTGGGGGCATAGATTGGGGCCGGGTGTCTTTTGAAACTGGGGTCAGTTAAAATTTTTCCCTTTGGTAGTGTCGGGGGTTTTTTGGTAAACAAAGGTTCGGGGTTTTTTGGGGTCAGTTTTACATAGGGGCGGGTGAGTTGGGGTTTTTTGGTAAACTATTGGAAACCCGGGGTCGTTTTTTGGAACCATATGTTGATTTTGGGGTGTAAAGTTGGCATACTTGGTATGAAGTCCGGGGGGGGGACTTTTTTTGGGAACACTGATTTTCGGTTTTTTTTCTGGGGTCAGTACTATATGGAAAAACTGAGGGGTCCCGGGGGAAAAAGGGGGGTTTTTTTAAAATTTGGTTTTATGGGGGTCAGTACAATTTTTAACCTGAGGGTCGGATTTTGGGGTAGTTTTATATGGAAAAAAATAGGTTATGTGATTCGGGGAGAATTTGGAACACTGAGGTTTTGGGTTATGCCCCGGTCTACTATATGGTAACACTGGGGGATGTTTGGGGAAATTTTTAAAAAATGAGGTCGGTATGATGCTGGGTTTTAAAAAAGTTTAAACTGGGTTTTTAGAAATTGGGGGAATTTTTTTGTAACCTTTTTGGGTTTATTTGGGGGTTTTTAAAAGGGGGGGTATGGTTTTGGGGGGAAAAAAGGAAAAAGGGGTCGTTTTGTTCTGGGGGGGTTCTATATGGTAACACTGAGGGTCGGGGTTTTTTTCTGGGGGCATTATTAAAACCCCCGGTGGGGAGGGTTTGGGGGCAGTACTATTGGTAAATGGGGGTTGATTTGGGGGCATACTTATGGTAACACTGAGTGCGGTTGGTTCTGGGTCAGTTTTTGGTAACACTGAGGTGTCGGTTTGAGTTTTGGGGGCATTTTAAAATTTTAAAAAGGGGTGGGGGTTTTGGGGGTTCTATATGGGAACACTGATGTCGGAGATGTCTGGGGTAAATACTATATGGGAAAAAAGGGTGTCGGGATATGCTGGGGGGGAAAATATGGTAATGGGTGTCGGTTTAGTCTGGGGTCATAAGGGGGAAAATGGGGTGCGGTTTTGATGTTGGGGGAGTACTATTGGGAAAACTGGGGTCGGTAAAAAGGGGGGGGACTTTGGTTTAAAACTGAGGGGTCGGTTTTATGCGGGGTCAGTACTATAGTTAAAACGAGGGGTCGGTATGGGTGTCTGGGGAGTACTATATGGTAACACTAGGGTTTGGGTTTATGTCTGGGGTCAGTACATAAAGGGAAAACCGAGGTTGGGGATTTGGGGGTTTTAATTTTAAAAAGGGGCGGTTGGGGTTTGGGGAAAAACTATATGGTAACCTGGGTGTTTTTGGTGTCTTTGGGGGCCCCGCTATATTTAAAAAGGGGGCGGATAAACGGGGGAAATATATGGTTAAAAATGATGTCGGGATGATTTGGGTCATTTCATAGGTAACACTGAGGGTCTTTTGATGCTGGGGGCAGTACTATTGGTAAACGGGTTTTTTGGTTTGGGTCAGTACTATATGGTAAAAATGGGGTCGGTTTTTGTTGGGGTTTACTAATGGTAAAAAGAGGTTTTAATTTTCGGGGGAGTACTAATGGGAAAACCCCGAGGGGTCGTATGATGTTGGGGTTTATTTAAAATGGGGGTTGGAAGGTTTGGGGTTCTATTTAAAAAATGGGTGGGGAAAGCTGGGTCAGTACTAATGGGAAAAGAGGTGTCGGGAAAAGTTTTGGGGGTTTTTAAAACCCAAATGGGCGGGGGTTTTGGGGGAATTTTTTTGGGGGTTGGTGTTTGGGGGAATATATTGGTAAAAGGGGTTGGGGTATTTCCCCGGGGGGCCCTAAATGGAACACTGAGGTTGGGATGGTTTGGGGGTTATTTAAAATGAGGGGGGTTGTTTTTGGGAGAAAATTGGTAAAATGGGTGTTGGTTTTTGGGGTTTAAATTGGTAAACCCCCGGGGGGTCGGGGGGGGTTGGGGTTGTATATTTAAACTGGGGGGGGGGGGGGTTTTGTCGGGAATTTTTTGGAACAAAGGGGGGGTTTTTTATGATGCTGGGGTCTTATTTTAAAAGGGGGGGAATTTGGGGAATATTTGTAAAAATTTGGGGGGAGTTGGGGATACTATATGGAACACTGAGTGCGGGATGATTGGGCTGGGGTCATACTATATGGTAACACTGAGGTGTCGGTATATGTCCCGGGTCAGTAAATATATGGTAACACTGAGGTGTCGGTATGATGTCTGGGTCAGTACTATAGGTAACACTGAGGTGTCGGGATATTTTCTGGGGGCCCGTACTATATGGTAACACTGAGGTCGGTAAAGATGTCTGGGGTTAGTACTAATTGGGGGCACTGAGGGGGGGGGGGGATGATGTCTGGGGTTTAGTAACTTTTTGGGAACACTGAGGTGGTAAAGATGTCTGGGGTCAGTACTATATGGGAACACTGAGGGGTCGGTATGATGTCTGGGGTCAGTACTATATGGTAACACTGAGGTGTCGGTATGATGTCTGGGGTCAGTATATATGGTAACACTGAGGTGTCGGTATGATTCTGGGGGAGTACTATATGGTTTAAAACTGAGGTGTCGGGATGATGTCTGGGGTCAGTACTATATGGAACACTGAGGTTTTCGTAATGTCTGGGGTCAGTACTATATTTAACCTGAGGTGTCGGTATGATGGGCTGGGGTAGTTCTATATGGGAACACTGAGGTGTCGTAAGAGTCCTTTGGGGCAGTACTAATGGTTTTAAAAATGGGGGTGTCGGTATGATTCTGGGGTCAGTACTAAATGGGAAAACTGAGTGTCGGTAAAAGTCTTGGGGGGTACTATTGGTTACACTGAGGTTCTATGATGCTGGGTCAGTACTATAAGGTAACATGAGGTGTCGGTATGATGTCCGGGGGGCAGTACTAAATGGTAACACTGAGGGGTCGGTAAATTTTGTCCCGGGTCAGTACTATATGGTAACACTGAGGGTCCGTATGATGTCTGGGGTCAGTAAATAAATGGTAACACTGAGGGGTCGGTAAGATGTCTGGGGTCAGTACTATTTTGGTAACACTGGTGTCGGGATGATGTCTGGGTCAGTACTATATGGAACACTGAGGTGTCGTATGTTTTCTGGGGGCCAGTACTATGGTAAACTGAGGGGCGGGATGATGTCTGGTCAGTACTAATGGTAACACTGAGGGTCGGTATGATGTCGGGGTAGTACTATATGGTAACACGAGGTGTCGTATGAGTCTGGGTCAGTACAATATGGGAACACTGAGTGTCGGTGATGTCTGGGTCGTACTATAAGGTAACACTGAGTGTCGGTATGATGCTGGGGGCAGTACTATATGGTAACACTGAATGTCGGTATGATTCTGGGGTCATACAAATGAAACACTGAAGTGTCGTATGATAGTCTGGGGTCAGTACTAAATGGTAACACTGAAGGGTCGTATATTCGGGTCAGTACTATATGGTAACACTGAGGGTCGGTATATGTCTGGGTCAGTACTATATGAAACACTGAGGTTCGGTATGAGTCTGGGGTCAGTACTATATGGTAACACGAGTGTCGGATGATGTCTGGGTCAGTACTATATGGTAAAACACTTTTAGGAGTGTTGTATGATGTCTGGGGTCAGTACTATATGGGAACACTGAGGGGTCGGGATGATGCCTGGGTCATGTACTATATGTAACACTGATGTGTCGGTATGATGTCTGGTCAGTACTATATGGTAACACTGAGGTGTCAGTATGATGTCTGGGTCAGTACTATATGGTAACACTGAGGTGTCGGTATGAAGTCTGGGGTCAGTACTATATGTAACACTGAGTGTTCGGTATGATGTCTGGGGTCAGTACTATATGATGTAACACTGACGTGTCGGTATGTGTCTGGGTTCAGTACTATATGGTAACACTGAGTGTCGGTATGATGTCTGGGTCAGTACTATATGGTAACACTGAGTGTCGTTTGAGTCTGGGGTCAGTACTATATGGTACACTGAGTGTCGGTATGATGTCTGGGGTCATGTACTATATGGAAACACTGAGGTGTTCGGTATGATGTCTGGGGTCAGTACTTATATGTAACACTGAGTGTCTGTAGATTCTGGGTCAGTACTATATGTAACACTGAGTGTCGGTATGATGTCTGGGGTCAGTACTATAATGGTAACACTGAGTGTCGGTATGATGTCTGGGTCAGTACTATATGGTAACACTGATTGTCGGTATGATGTCCTTGGGTCAGTACTATATGTAACACTGAGGTGTCGTATGATGTCTGGGGTACAGTACTATATGGTAACACTGAGGTGTCGTATGATGTCTGGGGTCATACTATATGTAACACTGAGGTGTCGTATGATGCCTGGTCATACTAATGGTAACACTGAGTGTCGGTATGATGTCTGGGTCAGTACTATATGGTAACACTGAGGTGTCGGATGATGTCTGGTCAGTACTATATGGTAACACTGAGGTGTCGTATGATGTCTGGGTCAGTACTATATGGTAACACTGAGTGTCGGTATGATGTCTGGGTCAGTACTATATGGTAACACTGAGTGTCGGTATGATGTCTGGGTCAGTACTATATGGTAACACTGAGTGTCGGTATGATGTCTGGGTTCAGTACTATATGGTAACACTGAGGTTCGGTATGATGTCTGGGTCAGTACTATATGGTAACACTGAGTGTCGGTATGATGTCTGGGTCAGTACTATATGGTAACACTGAGGTGGTATGATGTCTGGGGGCAGTACTAAAATGGTAACACTGAGTGTCGGTATGAAAGTCTGGGGGCAGTACTATATGGTAACCCCTGAGGTGTCGGTATGAAAGTCCTTGGTTTAGTACTATATGGTAACACTGAGGGGTCGTATGATGTCTGGGTCAGTACTATATGGTAACACTGAGGTGTCGGTATGATGTCTGGGAGTCAGTACTATATGGTAACACTGAGGTGTCGGTATGATGTCTGGGGTCAGTACTATATGGTAACACGAGGTGTCGGTATGATGTCTGGGTCAGTACTATATGGTAACACTGAGGTTCGGTATGATTCTGGGTTTAGTACTATATGGTAACACTAGGTGTCGGTATGATGTCTGGGGTCAGTACTATATGGTAACACTGAGGTGTCCGTATGATGTCTGGGGTCAGTACTATATGGTAACACTGAGTTTTCGGGATGAAAGCCTGGGGGCAAAAAAATTATGGAAAA